>JAEVLN010000009.1:3308200-3337239 GCA_018350325.1 Globodera rostochiensis | reverse complement strand
GGGTGCCTACTGGCAAAAAGAACAAACTTTTATAACGTTTTAAAATCTGATAAAACATTACCAAACTGTTTTGTTTATTTGGCATAAATGTGAATTGCTAAATCAGGCCTCCCAACAAAATTTTTGAAAAAAAAATTAACTAAACATCATAAAACTAGAGCCCGGTAAAATAGATAAAATTTCGGGGAACGAGGTTTTCAAATTTAACGGGAACAGGATTCCCGTATTTTCTCGTCCAATATATTCATCTGACTCATAAATTCCAAAAATTAAAGAGATAAATTCGTCGAGAAAAGTCTTGAAGTTTAAAATATAGGTAAAATTATTTTTTAATTAATTTGGGTTGTGGCGCCCAAACCTTCCGGTGCGGAAACTTGCCGGTGCCCAAACGTCATGGTGCCCGTGTAAATGATTTTTTATGACTTCTGGTGAGGTTCAATTTCTAATATTTTGGGGGGGGGGGGGTTTGGCCAATATTTTACGTTTTTTAGTCAATATAATCCGCTCTCTATTCATTAGGCTTAGGCCTAATGCTCAGTTTCCAGCATGTTTTAAGGGTGTACGGAGAATTGCGCACCGTGAAAAATCAATAGGGGGGACCCTTTTGGTCAACATTTTTGAAATTTAAAATTAGACGGATATGTTGCTGATCCACTGATTACAAATTCATCAGTAGAAACTAAAAATTGAGAATTTGAAGTGGTTTTATAACCGTTTATAAATTGCCAAAAATCGGGCATTTGCCATTGGATACCTGTTTTGCTAAGCCTAATGAACCCCTAAGATCAAAGTGGCTTAGGCCTAAGCCTAACGAACCCCAAGCCAGGGTGGTTTAAGCCTAAGCCTAATGAATCCCAAGCCAGGGTGGCTTAGGCCTAAGCCTAACAAACCCCCAGGCCATACATATAAAAATTTTTTTTTGAAATTTAATTAACTTAAATTTTTTTTTTAAATTTGTTGTACTGTCGAAAAATCCGCTGTCGAATTGTCCGCCGCTGTCGAATTGTCCGGCATTGTCGAAAGTCCTAGCGCCCCTCAAATCATTCAAAAGTCATGAATTCGATCATACTTGCTTTTCGTTAATTTTATGCTTTTTGAATGATTTTAAGGCTAAAATTTCTAAAGTACAGTACTTAGAATTGGATCTCTTGATCATTTCTATTTACTATTTTCCCGCATACTTTTGTTCAATTTCTTTAACAAGATTGAATTATTCCGGCGGCACCGCCGGACCTCTACCATTACTAAAGCTTCGTTTTTTAAAATTACAATTTGATTGTTTGCTTGGTTTAGGCTTTTAAAAACTTCCAAAATTGCTGACATTTTAGAGTTTCTCAAATTTCCTGGAAAATTCCGGAATTTCCTGCTCAAAGCGGTTAAAAGCGAATATTATTTGTATAAAGCAAAGCTATTTTATAAAAGAAAATTATATTCTTTAATAAAATTAAGTGCATATATTTTATATATGTGTATAAAGCGAATATTATTTATTAGCCAAAAGGGCAAACAAATAAAGCAAAAGCTATTTTATAAAAAGAAATTATATTTCTTATAATAATGGCAAAATGCCAAAAGTGGTCACAAAAGTGCATAAAATTATATACATATATGTACTGTATAAGCGAAGATTATTTGCTTAAAATCACATAACCATTTATTTCTTTATTTTATTGCATTTTATTAACCATATTTTTTTCAACTTTTTATATTACTCCAAATAATAAAGGACTGTAGAGTAAGTAATAAGAATAATCACGCATTAAATTTAAATCTTTTTAATGAATTTGAGAGTTTTTAGCATAAAATGCATTTTTGTATGCTCATTTCGGGCATTTTTGTGCTGCTTATGGCAGCAAGAGGAGCAGAATGCGGCTGCGCCGGGTCAAAACCAGCAGTCGAAGGGAGCATAGAAGCGTAAAATTTGTATATAAAAGCGAATATTATTTGTTTAAAATCACATAAATATGGCCCGGATTAATATGGACTAAAAACCCTCCAAAACATGGGCCAAAAAACCCCAAAAAGGCCAAAATATGGACTAAAAAATGTGCTAAAACTGACCAAACCGTCCCAATTTATGCGTAAAGCCCTTCAAAATTCTTCGTTTCTTTATTAATTTTCCTTTTACAGTTTGTAAATATAATATTTTTCACTCTTTTGGAAAATTTAATAAAAAATATCAAAATAAAAATTTAGGAAAAGCCAACTTTTAATTTGCTAGTAACTTCCTTCAAAATGGTTTCCGCTTCAAAATTTTTGCAAGCTTAAATTTCGGATTTTTATAATTTTTAAAAAAAATTTTATTCAACGCTTTTTGGTTAGGCATTAAAACAAAGTGAAATATTTTCTGATAGAAAAATGCAGCTATTTATCTAATTAGCGTTTTTTTTGAAAATCTCTTGTCAAAAAATTGACAAAGAAGGCCAAATTTTCTGGTTTAAACTCATTTAAATTTTCAGTTATCAGGACGACGCTGACATACTTTGCGCCGAGAAAACGAACAAAAAGGCTTGTGAAGATTCGAGATCTGAATCGTATACCCATGAGTTCAACTGCGTATGGTCTAACGGGGAATGCAAAGCACGTTCCACAAGGCAGTATTACAAATACACAGCAAAGTAAAGCTGATGAACTTTACATGGAGACCGGACAACGATAGAGAGAAGATTATTATTGTTGTATCATTATTGCTATAGCGTTTCCATGTGTTCTCGGTGATTGAATTGTTGTGCATATTATTGTTGCAAAAAAAATTGTTAGCAGAGAATTTGGATCGGGCTCAAGCCGGGCCAAATTCCCAATCAAGGATGGGCGGAATTCCGTTGTTTTTTTTTTGGCATTTTTTTTTGTCATGCCCCCTATTTTACGAAAAAACCGGGAAAAATATGCACCCCTAAGAATGGAAGCATTACCTCGAGATTCCATCTCGAGTGAATTCTTTTCTTGACTTAATTTTGTTAACAAAAAATGAACTCAATTGATGCAAGAGCTGTAGGAGGAATCTTTAGTTGTGAACTTTTGGGCATCCATAAGCCTTAAAAATAGCATTTTCAACGAAGAGAGTGGAGAGGGGATGCCAGAGAATTGCGGTTCATTGGCATTGTCAGAGAAGAGAGTGGGGGAGGGGATGCGAGAGAAGTGTGGTTGGCATTTACGTAAAGCAAATTTAGGCATTGCCATAATTTTTAGTGGAATTGATTCGTCAGCAAGAGATTTGTCGATAAATCTGAATTGCACTTTACATACACATGGGCTGCTTTATGTGGGTAAAAGATGGGGAACTTTTGGGCATCCATAAGCCTTAAAAATAGCATTGTCAACGAAGATAGTGGGGAAGAATTTTGGCATTGGCATGAGCAGCCTGGCCTGTTAGTCTTTAGAAAATTATTTATAGTTTAAAATGAATTAGATTGATCAATCGGTGCACTCTGAATTTGGGTGAATCTTAAGCTTATAATAATACAATTCAAAAACCAATGAAAAATACCTAATTAAATAATCACACACTTTGGCAATAATTATTTGCACCTTTTTTGCTTCCCGATTTCATATTTCCTTCAAAAATTGTTCGGCAAGCCAGCAGACCAAAGGTCCGAAGAGCCGCCATAATGACAGATTCCATGCTCGTTCCGCGGCTGACAGTTGGTTTTGTCCGATTTGGCCACCGGGCAATTTGCCCAATTTTGACCGGACAATTTGTCCAATTTTGACCGGACAATTTGTCCAATTTTAACCGGACAATTTGACTGTCGGACCCAATCGGCAATGAATCCCCGCTTTTCAATTTAGATGGGACCCTGTCCCGAAAAAATTTGAGAAAATGATTTAACGACAAAAAAAAACAATAAATCAAAACGACCGTAACCCTCAACAATAAAAGTATAAATCCCCGTTTTTCAATTTCTAAATCCCCATCGGCAATAAATCCCCGTTTTTTAATTTCTAAATCCCCATCGGCAATAAATCCCCGTTTTTCAATTTCTAAATCCCATCGGCAATAAATCCCCGTTTTTCAATTTCTAAATCCCATCGGCAATGTCGTATTTGAATTTTGGTCCAAAGTTTGCTTCAATTTCATCGACAAAAGTAAACAACGAAACGCACGGATACAATCCGCCGTCAGAACCGACAAATTTACCGGCAGTACCTGCAAAAACAACACAAATAAAATATGGCAAATAATTAGTTAAGCATAAAAAAACAAACATTTTTTTGATCAATTTACTTTATTTTTGTTAGAAAACCCCTCAAGCCTCTATACATACAGTATAAGGGCGGCAGCCAAAGCTTTAACAGCACTAGAGATCGGATTTGAAGACCGATCGAGAATGTCGATCGGTCCGATCCAGGGAAGAAACCGGATTATTTTCATATAAAAAATTCTTAAAATGGAAGCGCAAAATGAGAACCTTCAAAATTTATTAAAGTGTGTGAATATTTTACATCCGCTTGTCTGATTGTTGCGGACTTCAATCAGCGATCGATCAAACTCGCCGGGTTCAATTTGATTGTTGCCGTCGTGGTCGATTTCGTCAAACCATGAGGGCATGTTCTTGGCAAGATTTTTGGCCGATGTGCCATTGTTGAGTTTGGCCACAAATGATCAATGGCCTCATTCAACGAAATGCTCCCGTTTTTGTCAATATCAATCTAGAAGATCACATGCAAAAAAGGTAGTGCATTCATTTCGAAAAATTTTTGAATTAAAGCGACTTTTAGTCCATATAATTCCATATTTTGGTGTTTTGAGAATTTTTTTTAGCATGAAAATTCTTGAAGAAATTCAATATTTAGGCATTTTCCCAAAAATTTTTTAAGAAAACTGAAAACCCTCAATGATCAAAAAAATTGCTCAACTAAAAATGCACATCCAAAAAATGACCTTTTCTTGGACCAAAAATGCACCCAATGGACTTGAACTGGACTGCCGAGTTCTCCGGACAACCGCCCTCCCCGTCCTTAACACATTCCCGGCATCCGTTTGGACAACTTTCGGCGGCGTACGTCGGCTCGCAACAGTAGTGACAGCTACAGTACACGTTCACACTGCATGCGTTCGTGTTGTTGTAGACGTAATCGCATCCCACACAGTTGTGGTCAAAAATGTTGCAGTTTGGATTGTACGGCCCAGGACAACTAAACACAAAAATATAAATAAATGAATGAATGAATGAATGTGATGGCCCGGGGGCACTGTTGCAAGCACTTTTTTACACAATTGTTCTAAGCTCCCCGACCCCCGACAATTTGGTAGTCCCCGACCCCCAACATGGCCAACCCCGGCTTCCCCGATCCCCGACTTACCCGCCCCCGAGGGATCGGGGAGGAACACTAAATTGTTCTCCGGTCAATTATCTCATTATTCAATAAAAATGTTTGTTATATTCCATCATTTTCTCTGATAATGATTGACGAATAATTGATGGTTTCACGCAAAAATTGACCTGGATTTGGTCAGTTTTGGTAATTTTTTAGTCCCTATTCTGCCATTTTTGGGGGGGGTTTTAACCCTTTTTTTGGGTGTTTTTAGTCTATATTTTGCCTTTTTGGAGGGATTTTAACCCTTTTTTTGGGTTTTTTAGTCTATATTTTGCCATTTTTGGAGGGTTTTAACCCTTTTTTTGGGTGTTTTTAGTCCCTATTCTGGCACTTTTTGGGGGTTATTTTGGGTGTTTTTAATTTATATTTCACGTTTTTTAGTCCCTAAAAATCCGTGCCCTATTTATAACAAATAAATAAGTTAGGTACTCGGCTTTCCAAAGCTAAATAAAGAGCCCCAATTTTATAAGCATTAGATTAAGCAGAAAGGTCTGACATATTAAATTCCCGAGTCACGTATTGCTCCCGGGGACGTTTTGATCCCGCGGTTTTGCTCCCGCGGACGTTTTGCTCCCCGGGACCTTTTGGCCGTTTTGCTCCCGGAGACGTTTTGCTCCCTGGGACGTTTTGATCCCGGGGACGTTTTGATCCCGGGGACGTTTTGCTCCCTGGGACGTTTTGATCCCGGGGACGTTTTGGCCGTTTTGCTCCCGCGGTTTTGATCCCGGGGACGTTTTGCTCCCGCGGTTTTGATCCCGGGGACGTTTTGAGGGACGTTTTGCTCACAAACCTTTTTGACAAATAAATTTCGTGTCCGATAAAACGACCGTCACATTTGGTGTTTTTTGATCATTACCAAATAGTTTAAGGCAACAGCAGCTGAATAAAATAACAAAAATGAATTCATAAAATTGGATAAAATCATAAACAGGGATTTGAAGTCTGGGACATTGTGCAAAATTTCCGTAAGTAGTAAATCAAGGATATTACTCCTCAGTCTCCGGATCCTTAACATAACCAACGCGAAAGTCCCCGCCAATGTTCAGCGGATCATAAAAAATCGGAATGTCTTATTCATAATTGAAACTAGGGGTGTACGGGACCGGTACTTTTGGGAAAAATCGGGACCGGGACTTTCCGGGACCGGAAAAACTGGGACCAAGATTTTTAACCGGGACCCGGGCTTTCAAGGGAGAAATTTTTCTTTTATCGAAACACTAAAAAATTTAATTTACGGCACACATGTTGCTGATCTTCTTGATTTTCAACAACATCAATTGTCAAATTGATATTCTGTTTTGCCGACCCATTTTAAGAAAATTTTAAAATTTTCTGGAAAATAGAGCCGACGGTGCCAACAGGCGCATCGGGATTTTTGTTAAGAAATTTCACCAAAATCATCTCAAAATTAAGCATTTTGCTTCGTAATTTGGGAATAATTTTCAGATAAAAATTGGTTGACGGAAGAGTGGAGGATGTCCAGCCGGAGAAATTTTTACAAAAATTGGCATTCTTTGTTAAGAAAATTGAAGCAAAAATTCAGCAATGTTCTAAGAACATTTCCTCGAGAAAACATAATAAAGATGGTGTTTAATACCCAGATCACAAATAAAACCCCACTGAACCAAACCGTAGATGAATTTGAATCCGAAGTGAATTTTTACTGCAAAACCCAAAAAGTTAAATTACAAAAAATGTTTTGATCGACAAAGACAAACAATAAATCAAAACGAGCATAACCCTCAACAGCAAAAGCAGCCTTCATTTTCTAAATCCCATCGGCAATGTCGTATACGAATTTTGGTCCAAAGTTCGCTTCAATTTCGTCGCCAAATTCCGACAAGGTAATGCACGAAAACAAATCGTCGTCAGAAGTCACAAATTTACCGGTAGGACCTGCAAAATTTTAACACAAATTATTGTATAATGTTAAAAATAAATTTTTGAAACTTTAATTTTAACCCCTTTTTTTCTCACCCAAACGCTTTCCGTCCATCGTATAAAAGAGTTCATTTTTATTTTTAAAATCCACGCCGCATCCGACGACTTTGCCGGCACTAATAAAAGGTATAGCTTCCCCGTTGCCAACTTTCATAGACGACTCGGAATCCGCCGTAAAAGCGCCGAAGCTTTGGTACGAATAAGTGCCTTTAAAATGTCCAATTTCGCTGTCCAATGGCATTTTGTTTGTACAAAGTCCAATGGAAATAAAGCTAAATATAAAAACATTTCAAAGCTCCAGCAATTGTTTTTTTAAATATTTATAAGTTAGCAGGTACCTACCAAGGATGGGAATCGCGCGACGGAAAAAAGCGATCAGCAATCTGCGCTTAGCGATATCAAATTTTTTAATGAGATCGGCGATCTGCCCAAAAAAGGCGATAAATGCGATCACGATCACGATTCCCATCCCTGGTTTGCAAGGTAATCACGCAAATTATGCTGTAGTCTTTTAATAATCACGCAAATTATGCTGCCCTAATTAATCATTTAATTATGTTATACTTCAAATAATTCATTGTTGGAAAAGAATTAAATAAAAACGCATAAATTCGGTGCCAGCAGAGTCAATTAAAGTCGTAAATTTTCAAATTGTAGTGCAAGAAAAGTAACATCTCAACTAGTGACGGGAGTGACCGGAATCCCGGCCGGGATTTGCCGGGATCTCGATCCCGGGTCTGGAGGTGGAAGTGGAGGGTCTGCGGTGCCGATAGGCGACGCAGAGAAATTTTTGAAAATTTTTGCCATATTTGTTAAGAAATTCGTTTAAATTTGAATGGGATTTGGAAACGAAACTAAATATAATAAACTGAAAGCACAGCAATTGTTTTTTAAATAAATTTATAAGTTAGGTACCTAGTCTTCGCTTTCCCTAAGATTGACACTTCGTAGTAAAAAGTGCCCGAACTCGTTTTTGGAATTGGCTGAACCGCGAACACGCTGCTCCATTCTAAAAAGTAAATTCAATTCGAAAAAAATGTGTTAATAACTCTTTACATAAACCTTTTTTAACATTCACTTTAACAGAATAATTTTTACGTGATTTCTCTTTTTTATGTTTGACGACCAATAATCGTTTGGGCTTAGAGAGTTTGGAGTCGGACGGTTGTACGGGCTCAGAAAGCGTAAGGTGCGGCGGATGATGTTCATTGGCATCGGAATTCCGTTGCGATAACTCTTTACATAAACCTTTTTAATATTCACTTTAACATTTTTACTTGATTTCTTTTTATTATGGTTGACGACCCATTCTTTGAACTTAGAGAGTTTGAGGACGGACGGTTGTTCTTTAGGTTTAGAGAGTTTGAAGTCGGACGGTTGTACGTGCTCAGAAAGCGTAAGATGCTCATGACATGCATCGGAATTCCATTGATTTTCAGGGGTTAGCCCTAACAATTTGTTTAATTATTAATTTGAATTTAATTACATGGAAAATGCCTTTTTTTGATCAAATTTGCTACACAGATTGCACGAATAAAACTCACTTTAGGCATTTGGTTTGAAAATTTATTGAAAAAAACCCTCTTAATTGTAAAAAACTAAACCAAAACACACATTTTGCTTGCTTACATTCCTCAAGGTTAAAAATGGAGTTATTATTCCTGCAATTGATTTTTAAAAAAAATAATTTAAAAAATCTAACAAAAAAAAGATAAAAAATCTATTTTTGCAATGAATCACTCAGTGCCTACCTGGGTTTTTTTGTTCAGCTGGTTCATTTTCGAGATTTGTGTTTGATGTTGACTTTTTTGGTGATGCATCTAAATTCTCTGCGTGAATAGGAAATGTAATTTTCGATATTTACTAAATTTTTGTCAGTCATCAGACGCACAAAAATCATAAAATAATTTGAATTGCGCCCAAAATTTTAATTTCCAATTAAATTTTCTGACCCGTCTCCAGCAAAATGAAGGCGGCCACCACGAACAAGCAAACGGCGTCCAAGAAGTGAAAGAAGCGCATTTTTGAGGCACTAAGCAATAAAAAACTGTTTTTTTGAATGATTCTTTCTGTGGCATTTGCCACGGATTTTATGGCTTTAATCGTTGGCTTTGAATGTGCATTCAATTTGAAATAGCATTGTTAACGAAGAGAGTGGTGAGGGGATCCGAGACAATTGTGGTTGGCATTTACGTAAAGCAAATGTTGGCATTGCCATAATTTTTAGTGGAATTGATTCGTCAGCAAAAGATATTTGTCGATAAATTTGATTGCACTTTACATACACATGGGCTGCTTTATGTGGGTAAAAGATGCGGAATTTTGATTGGCATTGTTAATGAAGAGAGTGGGGAGGGGATGGTTGGCATATTCGTAAAGCAAATGTTGGCATTGGCATGAACGGGCTGGCCTGTTAGTCTTTAGAAATTATTTATAGATGAAAATGAACTAGATTAATCAATCGAATTGGGGTGAATCTTAGGCCTATAATTAGGGTTGGACAAACCCGGATATTATCCGGCGGTTTGACCGGTTCTTTGACATCCGGATACCGGTACCGGATAGTAATTTATACCCAGATATCCGTCCGGATACCGGATAATTTCCAATAGCCTTGGTTTCGTTGTTTTGCGCAAAAATTTCGAAAATTTTGCGGTTTGCAAATAAAAGTACTTCACTTTTAGGGAGAAAATTTTAAATTTTTGGCTCAATTTGAGGAGAGATTTGCCAGCAACGATGTAAAACTGCGGTAATTACCCGCCGGGAAATTTTTTTTACGAGTTAACTATGTTTGTTAAGAAATTGTTTTAAAAATTAACGACAATAATACAATTTTTACGCTTTTTTTTTAGACTGCCGTCCGTGCTCCTCTTGTTGTCAAATTTGCCCTTGCCGAATTTGGCGACACTGGCGTAGTGCGGCGGCGGTGCTAAATTGCTCTCACGTCCTTCGGCACCAGCGATCATTTGGCACATCATCAGGTGGGCCGGAAGCCGTTGCCCCACCATCGTGAGTGCTCGTTGTTCGTCGCCGGGGTTCACATTACCCCGTAGGTCCTCATGTGGGGAGGACCCGGTCCATTCCCGTCTGCCGGTCGCTTTCGGGGTTGAGGGTGGGATGCGCGGATGTCTGTCCCCGCCGTCCGGTTCCAGCAAATCAAGGCCTGCGTTGGCACCAGCGGCAGGACCTCTCTCGGTGGCACTAGGATAAATTGTGCTCCAAGGCTCAGCGGCTCGGTGGTCCCGAACCGCAGTTCGGTAAGGATTCTGCCAAAAGGGCGAACAAACTTAGCAAAAGCTATTTTAGAAAATTATATTTCTTTTAATAATGGCAAAATGCTAAAAGTGGTGACAAAAGTGCATAAAATTAAAAAATTTGTATATAAAAGCGAATATTATTTGTTTAAAATCACATAAATATGGCCCGGATTTATATGGACTAAAAACAAATGTGCCAAAATATGGACTAATAAATGCTAAAATTGACCAAACCTTTCAAACTTATGTGTAAAACCATTCAAAATTCATCGTTTCTTTATTAATTTTTCACTTACGCTTGTAAATATAATATTTTTCACAAAATATCAAAAAAAAAATTTGTGGAACGTTTTTTTTTGAAAATCTCTATTCAAAAAATTGTTTTTTTTGGGTTATGCTCCAATTGACCCAAAACCAAAAAACTTTTAGTTCCAATTTTTTGTACAAAGAAGCCCACATTTTCTGATTTAAAAGCTGATGAACTTTACATGGAGAGCGGACAACGATAGATGGATGATTATTGTTGCTTCATTATTGCGTTTCATGTGTTCTCGGAATTGTTGTGCTTATTAATGTTGAAAAACGGGTGGTGCGAAGCTTGCGGCCCAACATGCAGCCCTAATTAAAGCAAAAAAACAAAAAACAAACAAAAAATGACAAAATAACTTTTAATCTTGGTAATTTATTACACCATTTTGTCATAAAAATGCAAGTTTGGGGGTGAAAAACGGTTTATACGGGTTCTTTTCCTTTATCGCATTATTTGTCCTTGCATGATCAGAAAGGACAGAGTCATGGCGATTCCAGTTAAAAATAAATTTTATCAAACTATTATTTTCTTTTAAATTTATCGATGCCGCAAAATTAGGCTAATTGATTGAAAATTAACGAATTTGCATTTCATATTTTTAATTTTTTGTCAAGATCTTTCAATAACCTCACTTAATCAAATCTTTCGCTGAAGTGAATTTACTGGAAAAACCACAAAGTTAAAATTGACAAAAAT
The DNA here is from genome assembly GCA_018350325.1 of Globodera rostochiensis. NCBI lineage: Eukaryota > Metazoa > Nematoda > Chromadorea > Rhabditida > Heteroderidae > Globodera > Globodera rostochiensis. The sequence continues at coordinate 3,325,716 of JAEVLN010000009.1, read as the reverse complement.
TTTCTAAATCCCATCGGCAATGTCGTATACGAATTTTGGTCCAAAGTTTGCTTCAATTTCATCGCCAAAAGTAAACAACGAAACGCACGGAAACAATTCGTCGTCAGAATCGACAAGTTCACCGGCAGTACCTGCAAAAACAAAAACAAATAAAATATGGTAAATAATTAGTTAGGCACAAAAAAAACAAACAATTATAACTAGAGACCGACCTGGACCTGGATCCAGCAGGCCTGGATTTTTCCTGGATCCAGAGTCCAGGTCCAGTGGAGCCTCCAAAACCCTGAATTTTCCTGGACCTGGACACAAATTATTCTATAATGTTAAAAATAAATTCTTGAAACTTTAATTTTAACGCCTTTTTTTCTTTCTCACCCATACGCTTGCCGTTCAGCGTGTAAAAGAGTTCATTATGATTTTCAAAATCCACGCCGCATCCGACGACGTTGCCGGCACGAATACGAGGTATTTTTATTCCGTTGCTGTCAACTTTCATAGGCACGGAATCCGCCACAAAAACGCCGCCGCTTTGGTACACGTAACTGCCTTTAAAATGTCCAATTTTGATGTGCAATGGCATTCGTTTTGGACAAAGTCCAAAGAAAATAAAGCTAAATATAATAATAACATTTCAAAGCATTTTAAAAATGATTATATGTAGGTGTAAGGAAGAGTCGCTAGTTGAACATGGCGGTTAAAACGCCTGGTAGCTCAGTGGAAGAGCTGCACACGGATTGGGTGAGAGGCGTGGGTTCGAGTCCCACCCGATGTTACCATTTTGCCTATCTTTTACTTAAGTTACAGTCATGGTCTATGCACATAAAATGAAAAAATATGCACATTAATTTTCCAAATTCAATATTTATTTCCCCAATTACTGATGAGGGCTAAGTAGCCCACAAAATTCCCTAGAAAACCAAAAAAAGTACGCTAAGCTCTGCGACTTTTCTCCGATGAGCTACCGTAGGATGAACAGGCACTTGACCGACCGTCGATTGGGGATACTGTAACGTGATTTAGGTAAATCTAATTTTTCGATATTCAGAGAAGTAAATTAAATGTCCAATAAATCATTAAATTAATTTTAAGCTTTTTTCAATATTTAAATAAATTAAAAACGGTCATTTCAAACGATAAGTAACGATTTTACATTCAAAAAAAATTGTGCTACGGTATCCCACCCCCCCCCCCCCCAATGGGGACGGTCAGTGCCATTTGTTGTATGGCATTTTTTTGTACCAAGTCCAACTAACTATGATAAAAATTTGAAAGCACATAAATTGCTTTTTTAATAAATTTATGAGTTAGGTACCTAAAATCTGCTTTCCCTAATATTGACACTTCGTAGTAAAAAGTGCCAGCACTCGTTTTTGGAATTGGCTGTTCTGCGAACACGTTGCAACACTCTAAAAATTTAAATTCAATTCAAAAAAAAAATATGTTAATAACTCTTTTATAATACATAAACCTCTATTTTTAATCAATTCACTTTAACAGAATAATGTTTAAATCAATTCACTTTAACAGAATAATGTTTAAATTAATTCACTTTAACAGAATAATGTTTAAATTAATTCACTTTAACAGAATAATGTTTAAATTAATTCACTTTAACAGAATAATGTTTAAATCAATTCACTTTAACAGAATAATGTTTAAATTAATTCACTTTAACAGAATAATGTTTAAATTAATTCACTTTAACAGAATAATGTTTAAATTAATTCACTTTAACAGAATAATGTTTAAATCAATTCAATTTAACAGAATAATGTTTAAATCAATTCACTTTAACAGAATAATGTTTAAATTAATTCACTTTAACAGAATAATGTTTAAATTAATTCACTTTAACAGAATAATGTTTAAATCAATTCAATTTAACAGAATAATGTTTAAATCAATTCACTTTAACAGAATAATGTTTAAATTAATTCACTTTAACAGAATAATGTTTAAATTAATTCACTTTAACAGAATAATGTTTACTTGTACTCCCGTTATTAATATGTTTGACGACCAATAATCCTTTGGACTTAGAGAGTTTGGAGTCGGACGGTTGTACGGGCTCAGAAAGCGTAAGGTGCGGCGGATGATGTGCATTGGCATCGGAATTCCGTTGTGTTAACTCTTTACATAAACCTTTTTAATATTCACTTTAACATTTTTACTTGATTTCTTTTTATTATGGTTGACGACCCATTCTTTGAACTTAGAGAGTTTGGAGTCGGACGGTTGTTTTGGGTCGGACAGTTGTACGGGCATAGAAAGCGTAAGGTCCGCATGGCATGAATCGGCATCGGGATTCCATTGATTTTTAAGGGTTAGCCCTAACAATGTTTAATTTATTAATTTTGAATTAATTGTATGGAAATGCTTTTTTTTAACCAAATTTGATACCCAGATTGCACGAATAAAACAAACTCACTTTAGGCATTTAGTTCAAAAATTTATTACAAAAACCGTTTCAATTATAAAAACTAAACCAAAAACCACACATTTTGCATGCTTACATTCCTAAGGTTAAAAATGGAGTGATTATTCATGCAATTAATTTGAAAAAAAGATAAAAAATCTTCTTTTTTTTTTGTGTTGGGTCCTTGCTTTGGGACCAACAAAGTCGGCACGGAGCACAATTTGGGAATAAATCCAAAACAACCAATGTAAACGATATGACCTGCACCAAAGAGGGGAGGTCAGAAATGGTCTGAAAAGGTGTGTCTGACTCTCCTATGAAAGATCAGACACAAAGACAATACGAAGGGATGGGAGAGGGAAAAGATCGGTAGGGGTCGTTTGAGTCTGGCCGGTTGAGTCTGGGCCAGTTGAGTCTGGCCGGTTGAGTCTGGTTAGAAGAAAAAAAAAGTTGCAATATTTTAGAAATTAAATTTTCTGAGCCGGTTTCAATAACCGTTTAAATATTATAAATGCTTAAATTATTCTTTTTTGAGACTTAGAAAACATCTAGGAGCGATTTAATGTAATTTTTGCAGATTTTCAAAGCTAACTTAACCGGTTAAAAAAGCGGATTAAGTGCTTTGCTACAACATTCTTGATCAAAATTCGGTTTCATCACCAAAACAGACCTAGAGAAGTGTTTTGCTTAGGCTTAAACCTAAGCTAGTCTAGGCTTAGGCTTAAGCCTAGGCTTAAAGCTACAGTATTCTATGTATAACCTGAAAACCAAAATTTTTAGGCGCCTATTTTGAGATTTTTCGAGCCTAAAAATAAGCCTTTATAATATTTAAAGGGTTATTGAAACCGGTTCAGAAAATTTAATTTCCAAAATATTGCAACTTTTTTTTCCTTCTAACCAGACTCAACCGGTCAGACTCAACTGGCCAGACTCAACTGGCCCAACTCAACCGACCAGACTCAAACGGGCCGCTCCCGTAAAAGATCACAATGGGATGTCAGAACGCCAAAGATCGTTTCAAAGCATTCTCGGGTCGGAGCACCACGATTGGGCGCCGGCACGTTCGGTGGCGGCATGATTCGGCGCCCGAAGCAAACCAAACAAAATTGGTATCATACAAAAGCTCTCAGTATGCTGAACCTTTGATCAAGGTAAAGCTAACCGATTCGTCTTTTCAAAAAAAGGTTATAGGTTTAAAACCTGTGAAAATTGCCATTTTTGTCGTGGTGACGTCATAACTTTTCTTTGTTTAAGTCGAATCGTTTAGCTTTTGTTTGTAAGATTCTACTCATTGCATGCTTTCAAATGGTACCAAGAATGTTTGGTTTAGTTGACTTTGAACAAAGTTTTAACGAAAAACTTGTCGGCGCCCAGTCGTGCGCGCCCAATTGCGGGGTACCGTTCTCGGGTGATCCCACCCGAACATTTTGCAATGAATCACTCAGTGCCTACCTGGGTTTTTTTGTTCAGCTGGTTCATTTTCGAGTATTGTGTTTGATGTTGACTTTTTTGGCTGTGCATCTGAATTCTCTGCGTGAATAGGAAATGTAATTTTCGATATTTATTAAATTTTTGTTAGCCATCAGACGCAGAAAAATCATAAAATAATTTGAATTGCGCCCAAAATTTTAATTTCCAATGAATTTTTCTGACCCGTCTCCAGCAGAATGAAGGCGGCCACCACGAACAAGCAAACGGCGTCCAAGAAGTGAAAGAAGCGCATTTTTGAGGCACTAAGCAATAAAAAATTATTTTTTTGAATGATTCTTTCTGTGGCATTTGCCACGGATTTTATACGGCTTTAATCGTTGGCTTTGAATGTGCCTTTAATTTGAAATAGCGTTGTCAGAGAAGAGAGTGGGGAGAGGATGCCAGATAATTGTGGTTGGCATTTACGTAAAGCAAAATTTGGCATTGGCATTGTTAACGAAGAGAGTGGTGAGGGGATCCGAGACAATTGTGGTTGGCATTTACGCAAAGCAAATTTTGGCATTGGCATTGTTAACGAAGAGAGTGGGGAGGCGTTGGCATTTACGTAAAGCAAAATTTGGCGTTGGCATTGTTAACAAAGCGAGTGGGGAGGCGATGCCAGAGAATTGTGGTTGGCATTTACGTAAAGCAAATTTTGGCATTGCCATAATTTTTAGTGGAATGATTTGTCAGCAAGAGATTTGTCGATAAATCTGAATTGCACTTGGCATACACATGGGCTGCTTTAAGTGGGTAAAAGATGTGGAAACTTTTGGGCATCCATAAGCCTTAAAATAGCATTGTCAACCTGTTGTTGCGGGGAGAAGTCGGGGCTCCCAATGTGTTTTCCGGAAAAGCCGGCGTTCCGGTGTTGCGCTCCGGTGGGGGTTCGGACGATCGGGGAGGTACTCCCCGGTGAGGCTGGTCCGGTCTTGGGCATGGTTGTTGTAATGCCTGAAGGAGAGGCGTGCAGGAGGGGCCTGCGTCTCTCTCAAAGTAACGAAGAGAGCCCTCTTCTCATCTGATGATGCCTGCGTAGCTCAGTGGTAAGAGCATTCCACTGACTGGGAAGGCCGTGGGTTCGAGTCCCACTCTCGACCGGTTCGCCCTGCTCGACCGTGCGGTCCGTGTCCGCGTCCGCTCGGGCGCCGGTAAGTTGCTCTCCGACACATTTCGGAAAATTGCTCTCGGAAAATTTCTCTGCAACGCGGAAAATTGCTCTCCGTAAGAAAAAATAAAAATGGCAAAATTCATCCCAGAATTTTTCTATTTACCTTTTCTTTCATCACCACTGCTAGCCATAAACAGGAAAAGAGGAAAGGTACGTTTTGTTCCCGGGGTTGTTTTGTTTCCAAACCTTTTTCACTAGAATTTTCTTCTTGGATATGCTTAGTGTTTTATCGTTCTCAACAATGGCTAAAAAAATTACTAAAAATTCTTTGCTTGTCATGATATTCCGCGCTTTCCTGTGGGCATAATGTTCCTGTGTATATATATAGAGGTACCCTTTTATTTGCAATAATAATCATAAAAATTTCTATGCTTGCCTTTGTTTATGTCTGAGATGTAAAGAACAAAAAACATAACGAGTTTTTCCTCTACGTACTATTCAATATGTTTTGATTTTCTTTTATTCCTTCTTCAGTTCAATTTACCATTTTAAATTTATTTTTAAGTTTCAATTAAACTAATATTTATTTTTGTGGGATTTATTTAATTTCACTTTTTATCAATTTGTGTCAGACAAATCCGGGCCGTCAAATATCACGCAATTACTGCTTATGAGTAGGGAGGAAAATTATATGCACATAAAATCTTGAAATATGCGCTTAAAATATGCACCAAAAATTGCAAAATATGCACATAAAATGAAAAAATATGCACATAAATTTTTCCAAATTCAATATAATTTTTTCAAAAAGTCAATTTTTAGGGGTGCATTTTTGAAAATTTTTAAAAAGTCAATTTTTAGGGGTGCATTTTTGAAAATTTTGAAAAAGTCGATCTTTAGTGGTATATTTTTCGTTTTTATTGCATTTTTGTTAAGGAATTTTTGAAAAATGGCGAAATATGGATAAATGACGAAAATGCCAAAATACGCACATAAAATATGTACATAAATAGCGAAATATGCACAACTATGCAAAATATGCACGTGGAAATGGGGTCTAGAAGCTTCAAACCAAGTTGAAAACACGTTTTTCGTGCGTTTCAGACCGTTCCCAGTTCAGGAAAAAAATATGCATGTGCATATAATTTTCCTCCCTACTTATGAGTCTTCTAAAAGATCACACCTTTACTTTTGAGAAAAAGATATGATTTAAAGTTTTGATTATTTTACTAGCTCTCTTTAAAATGTGAGTAGTATGTTTACAAAAGACTCGACAACGAATTCAGCCCTATTGCTTCCAAGGTCACCTTAGGCTAGGCCTAGGCCTAAGCTTAGGCTAGCTTAGGTCTAGGCTCCAAGCGCGCGAAGCGCGTGGCGAGCGAAGCGAGCCGTAATAAGCTATCATAGTTGGAGAGTTGTATCTGAAACTATATTTCGCAAACGCGCCTATCCTCACGCAAACTCCATTAAAAATGTCAATTAACACCTTCTAATCCCCAATTTTTGATTTCCCCCATATTTTGGACTTCCTTTTTAATTCTATTTAACACATGATTTTTGGGGATTTTGAATGATAAAATTAGTTACATAGCTCAAAAATTCACAAGTATTATCGCATAAGCATGCTATAGCACATATAATGGTCCGGATTTGTCTGACACAAATTGTATACGTGAAAAAGGTTTAGAAACAAAACGTCCCCGGGAAATACGGACTAAAAAATGTGCTAAAACTGACCAAACCGTCCCAATTTATGCGTAAAGCCCTTCAAAATTCATCGTTTCTTTATTAATTTTCCTTTTACAGTTTGTAAATATAATATTTTCACTTTATTAAAAATAAAAATTTAGGGAAAACCAACTCTTAATTTGCTAGTAACTCTCTTCAGCCGGACACATCTAATCATTTAGAGCTTTCGAATGATATAAAGATTATGAAGATTGGCCAGTCTTGAAAAAAGTTATGAGCTGCCAAACGTCCTTGAGACGCTAGTGGCCAGACGCTAATGACCCCTACTCCCCCCCCCCCCCCTTTTATAGACGTTCGGAAGAGTCTTTTGGGTCAGTGCCATTTTGTCGATTGGAATGATTGCCGATTCCATTAATTGGTTGATTAAGGATCCTTTCTAATTTCATTTAGGCATGTGAACTAGTGTTAGTTAGGCAAATGGGGTTTTTCGGCAGGTAAAATACCGATACCGAAAAAATACCGGTCAAAAAAATTCGGTACACCTACCGGTATCCGGTGGACATTTTAATTTGAAATGAACAAAACTTTCATTCAATACTTAATTGATTATGGGCAATGTTTCGTTAAGAAAAATACGCATTTCAGCATGGGTTCCGGTTTCCCCCACGCAAATTTCATCTTCGTGTGTTCAAATGGCTTCTGTTTTGTCCGAATAATTTTTTCCAAATTTACTTGTTTCAACATTTTGTACATCTTGCCAAATGTGAGTCAAAAATGGTTATGGAAGAATTTTTTTTTTTAGCTAATGCTTTTGGTGATGTCCGAAAAGCCTCGAGGAAATATTTTGACTTACCTAATAGCTAGGGCGGCGATTTATATGGATAAAATCTCGAAATATGGCCATAATATGGATGAAAAATTGCATGGACAAAAATTGCAAAATATGGATAAAAAATTTTCATACATAGCAAAAAAGGAGCAAGATTTTCCTAATTGAAGTAAAAATTAAAATTAAAATTTTTATATGTAAAATAAAGGCATTTCAGAAAATTTTTTTTGAATTTTAAAAATTTTCATTTTTTGGTGGCAGAATTTTTAGTCGTAAAAAAGTCAATTTTTAGGGGTGCATTTTTTGAAAATTTTTAAAAAGTCGATCCGTAGGGGGTGTGTTTTTCGTTTTTATTGCATTTTTGTTAAGGAATTTAGAAAAATGGCAAAATATGGAAAAGATTATAAAATGGGCTCTAGAAGCTCCAACCAAAGCTAAAAATACTATTTATGGCATTTAGAAGCCGTTTCAAGTGCGCCAAAAAAATATGGATTTCCATATAAATCGCCGCCCTACTAATAGCTGATGAAATGTCGTATTTTTTTTACCTCGAGATTTTATATTTTGTAAATACAATAAAAACAAAATACTCATAAAAAGCCAAATTTTATTTCCCAAAAATGCAGCGACAAAAACATAATTTTTTGCCTACCAAAATGCACCACTAAAGATCGATGGTTTCCGCAAAATGTTTACCTAATATACATAAAATGTTATTAAATTTTCAAAAATACGTGAAAAGATTTTACCTAACTACAATTGTGAGGGGGAAATAAAAAAACAAAATTGACTAGATTTGGTCATTCTAACACAAGGTTGCTTTTTTAAATTTAATTTTATTACAATTTTGGCTTTTTAGCACCTATAAATCCGGAATCAACAAATATTTAAAAGCTATTGCTTTTTTGCTTTAAAAAAATTGAAAATGAGTTTTTTTATTAAGAAAATTGCCAATTATTTCAAACCGGAACACGCAAAAATGCACAGAAAAAAACGGAAAAACATTAGGCCAAACATTAAAAATTTAATTAGAAGATTTGCATTCTACCAGTGAAATTCTCAAAAAAAAACACACAAAAAGCCTCAAAAAACCTCATCAAACTCCAAAAAACCACAAAATGAGGCTAAAACCTCAAATCTGGGAGCCCTGTATGTAATGCTGGCAGTTCTCCCTTTTTCGGCGATTCTCCAATTTCTGCGTCCAATACACTTTTTGGAGATGATTTTATTTTTCAAAAATATGTTTTTTGATTTTTGATCGACTCATTTTTAATTATATTTTCCGTTTGCTGAAGGTACGCTGATTTGTGCGCCTTGTAGTTCAGATACCACATGCTGGCCTCCTTGAGCATCAGTGGTGCGCTTTTCAGCTGAAAATGACAATTTTTTTAAAAGTTCTAATCACTTTTTTTGCACAAGAACACGGCTTAATTAACCACTCACTTGTTGATTGACCTAATTAAGCTTTTTCAAAATGCTCAAATTTGATAAAACCTCATTTCCCATCAACCAATTTTGATCAGGCAAAAATCTTGATTTAACCAACACTTACTTCTATGGTTCCAATTCGTTTTTCTTGGCTTGCTTCAGGCAGGCGAATGGATGCCGACCATCGGCCTTCGTCCGCAAAATATTCGACAGTGTCCAAATCGATGAAAATGTGAATTTTTGTCGGCATGGCATTGTAGACCACCAGGCGTTTGTTGCTTGTCACCCTGAACATTAAGGATGTTCGAGACTTGAAATTTACCGAGAACCGAGACCGAGAAATGACACCGAGAACCAAGAAATGACCCCGAGACTCGAGACCGAGACACAAAAAAACCGAGAAATTTCTCGACTCGAGAACCGAGACTCTCGAACATCCCTACTGAACATATATTGACATTAATACTGGTGATCGGAAAATTTAAAAAAGAAATCCTTTCCGGCCGGCCGGACCAAGACAAGGCCAAGGACGGATTTTTTTGTTGTAAAAAGGTGCACAAAAAACTGACCAGGTCCTCTTTAGCTGGATGCCGTTGTTGTCAATCCGGAACTCCAATTTCTTGCCATTTGTGTGGGTTGGCGTCAGATGCAACTCAAATGTCTCCTCTCGGCCGTTGTCCCAACTGAACTCGAAGACGAGTTCAGCCTGACCCTTCTCCAAATGTATTTTTTGGCCTTTTCTGAACATCATTTAAAATGTTTTTTTATGCTTTAAAGTACAGTTTATGTCACAAAAATGAACACAAAACCGACGTTATGATGTGTGGCTGCTTTTTTTCTCGGAGAGAAGCCAACTCCGGCAATGGTCTGACCATCAAATATTGTCCATTTTCTGATAGAACAAATTCCTGCAATAAACCAATAAAATGAACTGCTTTTTGTTAAAATAAATCAAAAAAAAAATTTGTTTTAATTACCTATTTTTTAAACTTAAATTGAACTATTTATTAAAATTATTAAAAAATATTTGCCTTAGGCAAAGTGAGCGACGTTGCGCCGCCCCTGCCGTCAAAGTTTGGGTCCCCGGTGTTGTCGTTAAGCCAGCTAATGTCGCAGACCCAACCGATCAGGTACGTTCTGCCGGATTGTTTGTCGTAGAAGCCCTTAAAAGGACGGAATGCCAAAAATTAAAAATTTGAAAAATATTTTTGATTTCCATCCCCAGAACCTTCAACATACTTGGTACGTAAAAGAGCCACCAGCAAAGTCCATCTGTTGTACAAATCTGTGCTCAAACTTTCTTCCATCAAAATGTCCAACAAATAGGGGATTCATTCGCTCTCTGAAACATTGGAACTTCCAATGACTTTTTGTTTTAGTTTTTGATCGAAAAAATGGTTTCAAAATTTGAGAGAGAATTAGTCTAAAAAGTTTTATCAAACTTCACTGAATATTGTCAAGGTTTTTGTTGAGTCGAATTTTTAAAATTTTTTTGTTGCCGAAGGCAATGATTGACCTCCCCCCCCCCCCGGACTCGGCATCAGGCCTGCACGCAATTGCGCCTTTTTGGGAGTTGCGGACAGATTTTTTTCTCAAGCTTACGGATTACGGATTGCCACCAATCAAAATCAGATTGCGTGCGGCCCTGCTCGGCATGCCGTTCATCTACCACACACCTACCGTCCTTCAGCGTCCTGGGCAAGTATGGGAGTGGGATGTGAGCCTTTGTCTGACACGTATGACAACACCCATTCCGTTTCCGTATTCAGCGGGTCGCCCAAGGCGATCAACATGGGGCACTCGCACATTCGCAACTCTTCATTCCGTTTGTCCTCATATAAAACTCCCTTAAAATTCATTTTTGATTTTAATTTCGTCAATTTAATTTAAAACAGTTTTTCTTGCTTTTTTTGTTGCATTTACCCTAACCTGATATTCCCAATCGTGATCAAGCTGATCTGCATGTTTGTTCTTGTTTTTGTACAACAACACAAGACCAGCCGACCCATTCTTTCGTTCAGCTCCAACAGTCATGTAGTAGTAGCCTGAATAATTGATCAGTTTTTTACTAGGCTGGCACGGGACCGGGACCAGTACTGAAATGGTCAATTTTTTCCATTTTGGCACTGAAATTTTAGTCCCGGGTTTTCAAAATTGCTTTAAAATCCCCTTGTAATGGTCCCAGTTTTTTACCAACATTTTTTTGCCCGGTAGTCCCGGTTTTTTTTTTGACCGGGACCAAATTTAGTCCCGGTTTTTCCAAAAGTCGTGGTACCGTGCCACCCTAGTTTTTACCATTTTGTGCTTTAGTGTTTTGTGCCCAGAGAGTTTTAAACAATTTTGATCAGATCATTGATTAAGAATCTCGGGTCCAGACTCGGATTGTCGGCTCCGACCCGAACCGTAGACCCGTGGTTTTTTCGAATCGGATAACCTCAAAGTTTTGGTACGATAACTAAAAATTGCCAGAAACTGACAACCCAAATCAGTGACATCATTCGGATTGATCCATAAACATATTTTTTTTAATGGTGTTTAATGAATAACACATAAATTTAATTATAAATAAATAATAATTCAAATTTCCCTAAATAACGCACCTCCTGGCCCAAGAAACACAACTGGGTCATGGAAATTATTGCCAAGTGGCGGATCAACAGTTGGGAATCTTTCAATGATTGTTTTATGTGTTGTCCAGTCCGGACGAATCAAATTCTGTGAAAAATTAAATTTAAAAAATTAAAATTAATAATTCGGACCTTTGTCGTCACATATTGTTGAAGTTCTCGCCATGGATATTCAGCCACTGTGCCACTGGGGACATCAGCTGAAAATTTGGAAATTTTCAAACACAATTAACACATTAATAATAAAAACCTTTTTAACATTTGAAAATTGTTAAGATTTTTATGATATGAGTTTTGGCCAGCACCGGTATTGGTAAAGAATGTTCAATTATTTCGATCTTGGTACTGAAATTTTGGCCTCGGTTTTACAAAATTTCTAACAAAACTCCCTTATAATGATGGCCCAGGGTTTTTTGACCAGCCCCGGTTTAATTAAGCCCCAAGGACACTTTTTGAACATCCCTGGTTAATTACGCCCCAATTAGTTGACTTTGTCCTTAAATTATAAATGCTGACGGACACTTTTTGACCAGCCCCGGTTTAATTAAGCCCCAAATTAATTGACTTTATCCTTAAATTATAAATGCTGCCGGACACTTTTTGAACATCCCTGGTTAATTAAGCCCCAATTAATTGACTTTATCCTTAAATTATAAATGCTGACGGGCACTGACATATTCGTTGGCTCCAAAACACGCCCAATTCGCCGTTTGGCAAATTGATTGAAGAGCCGGTGAAATGGCCATTCTCAAAGTCCAAGTGCAGCAAATTTGGGGGTATCATGAATATTGGCAAATGGACCCAATTGATCAAATCTTTGCTGACAGCGTGTCCCCAATGCATGGAGTACCTGAACAATTTTTTAAATTTGATTAAACAATAAAATCCAAAAAAATTAAATTGTTTTACCATTGTACAGCGTGTGGAAAGTGTTGATAGAACAAATGGTACAGTCCATCCTTGGACTTGTTAAAGCCACATGTGTCGCTGTTCCAGCCTAAAATTTAAAATTGTTAATTTTAAAAATGAATTTTGATTATTTTAAAAGGGTAATTAACCAAATGGAGCTCGGAAATGGTAGCTTCCCTCTAAGTTGGACAATTTGGCTTCTTCACCGATGAAAAGTATGTTGATGCCTTCCTCCAGAACCTGTGAGGCTAGATTCAAATTAAAATACAACATTTTGATTTAACCTTCCTGAGGTAAACGGGAAAACTTATCATCGTTTAAAATTTCTCTTTTTTGATAAAAATTGAGAATAATCGGAGTGCTGTAATTCTGATCTCAAGAGTTGGGATGGATTCAATTTTCCAAAAAAATTAACCGTTTTTGGCTCAAACACATAAACCAACGACGCATGTGTCGTTTCCGTCCATGTCAACGTGTAAACGCCTGCTGTTTTGCCGTTGATTTCGATAAAGTCGTGCCAAAGGTCGCTCGAGTACTGCTTGCACTCGGCAACAAGCTGTCCGGACTGCTCAATCGTTCCGGTTTCAGTTGGGGGGCACAAATACACCTTGGCGACCTGGTTAACGAATAAAGTGCATCCATGGCATCGCGTCAACAATCTCAGAACTGACTTCGCCCTTTTTGACAGGTCGAACCCAGACATGCAATGTGCTAGAATCGTTCAGCAGCAACACGTTGACGCGGCGCGATACACCTTCAGTGCCGTGGATTAGAAATAGTGAAGTGGCAAACAGAAAGGCAAGCAGCAGCAGCGATGGCAGCATGTTTTTTGCACTGGTACTTGGCATCCAGGAGAAATGCCGGAAAATCAAAATGTTTAGGTGGAGAGTGAATTGTTTTTGAATGGACGAGCTTAAATATGGTCATTTTGGCACCGACATTCATCGATTTTACAGCGTACTTGTTTGAAGCGCAAAATTTTTTGTCTTTTACGTTTTCTTCGTCGGATTTCCTATGACTGGTTGCCACCATTGGATTTAATGTAAATGTGCCAACCACGACGACCCACTACTGCACCCCCACATTTTGTAAAATCATATCATTTGAAAATTGGGCCATAATGTTTACCCGATTGTTGAAAAACAAAATGTGTTGTCGTTGTGTTTATCGCCAAAATCTTAAGGGGTTTTCAACCGTCTAAGATGTTTTAAAAAAACATAAAATCAATAATTTTATTTGTACAGGTCCCCCCTATCGTTTTGTAAACTTTGAGGAGCCATAACTTTTTTTCAAAACACTCCTATTTCAACTAGCGCCAATTGGATTATGTAAGTGGAGGATGTCCAAATTTTACAAAAATTGGCTTTTTTGGGAGGTGATTAATTAGCCTATTGTGCTGTTGCACAATCTCGTGCCTATGGGGGCCTTTAGGGATAATAATTATCACGGGACTCCCGTGCCTATGGGGGTCTTTTGGTGCCACCTAATTATTGTCTGATCGGGGATCGGGGGGAGGGGGGGGGTGATCGGGGCCTGTAATTAATTAGCAGGGTTGTGTCACTTAGACTGGAGTCGATTGGTATATGATTTGTCGAATTTCGAGCGACTTACGTAAACTCCATTTTTACCAATGCTTTTTGTTGGCTCGTCCCAAAAAAACAAATGGTCTCAAAAAAACAAATCGTCCCAAAAACCTAATGAATCGGGTTAAAAACAAATAGGATAAAAACGAATCGTCCTCCGTTCCTCGAAATCACTCATGACCACTTTTATAGGGTTTCTTAGTTGCTGAAACCGATAGAACAATATTTTTTGTCGCTTCGCCTTTAAACCGGGTTTTGAACGGTTTAAATGGCCGAAAATGGATAATTTTCAACCTGAATTTTGTGTCTTCCTGCGACCAATATCGACAAATGCGGTATCATTCGACAGCTCTCGGCGAGACAAATCGATCTAGGTGTGCGACAAGTCGATCAGATTGAAAGTAACGAGCGCTGGAAGCTTTCGAGGAAAAAACTTGGGTGCGGTCCGGAATTGAACCGGCGTCTCTGGTTGACCGGACCAGTGTTCTAACCGACTGAACTAACGACCCTGCCCACGCCAGCTCCCTAGCTTTCTCGTTCTTATGAGATCATCATTCTCTTCTAGTGATCCCATTGTGTCCCCATTGTAAAGTCCTCTCTCTTCACTATTTCATTCCGGCCCTCACTGTGCGGACGCCCTCGTTCGCTTCTTCTTTTGAACAGCAGCGTCGCCGAGATTGCCAATTCGATCACTTCCAGTGCCAGATTTGGTTCTAATTCTAATTTTAATTTAATTTTTTATATATTTCGGGAATAAAAGTTTATTAAATATTGATTATTTGCATTTAGAGGTGCCTTTATCTTTTCTTTAATTATTTAATAAAACATTTAATTTAATCCGATCAAAATATGATTTTAGTTTCTGTCCCGCGGCGGGACTTCCATGAATACTTAGAATGCCCGGAAGCGTTTACCGTGCCTCCAATTTACAAAAGGGGTGAATAATATCCTTTATTCAGAAAAGGGGTTTCAGACATTGGCCAATGTGGAGGTAATAGGATATAACCCGATTCATCTCGGGACAGCCGGGGGTGGGGGAAAGGGATAAAGATGATGTCGAATGAATGAATATCCTCAGGGGGAAACAAACGAACACCGGTGAGGTGGGGCGATCAAATGATGTAGGAGTGATCAGACAATTTTGGGCGGAGTCAATGTCGAAAAAAGTTAATATATGCATAGCAAGGGAAAGTAAAATGTTGGTTCGCTAATCCCACTTCAAAAAATTGCCCAACCAAAAAGAAATGAAGCATCTAAAAGCCAGTCGACTCCGCGAACCCCAAGTCTGGGTGGCTTAAGCCTAAGCCTAACGAACCCCTGAGCTCAGGGTTGCTTAGGCCTAAGCCTTAGTGCTACAAATAACCCTGGCAAAAAGCAGACAAAAATAATTTCTAGACTTCGCCGGCGCAAATGTGTCGACGCAAATGATCCCGGCGCAAAAACGCATCACTCCAAAAACAACAAAAAAGCTGACAATTTTTGAGAAAAAAGTGCGCCCGTTTGAGTCTGGCCATTTGAGTAACCCCGGACCCGAATTGGAATATTTTTTGGTAAATGAAGATCATAGCTCACTTAAACGAAATGACCCAAATCATATACCAATAAGGAAAAAACAACTTTTTTTAAGTAAAACCAACCGAATAAGGGGTTCATTAGCCTTTGGCCTAAGCTCAAATGGCCCAGACTCAAATGACCAGATTCAAACGACCCCTAGCGATAATAGTTTGGCATTCTGTTGGATGTTAATTTAAAAAATTTGAACATTTTTATTAAATTTTCCACAACATCAATTACATGATGAATTTTAACAACGCATAAATATACTGGATTTTTATTTTGTTAAAAAAAGGGATGAGCTGGGGGTGACCATCGCCGCTAATACCGTTTAAATTTACAAAATTTTTAAAGCTAGTGATTCAGTCTTATTTTTATAAAATTCTCCGTGTTTTTCTCAACTTTTTGATGCTAAAATCTTGGAGTTTCGCAAGGTTTAAGCCGAGATATGATTTTTTAAAGTCCCTGCGTAGTGGTTTTTCAAGAAAACATGCAATAATTTAAATTGCATTTTTTGACCCTTCATTCTGTGGGCGGGCCAAAAAAGCCGAAAATTTTCAAGGGTAAATCGAGGGTGCTCTACACGATAGGCATGGTTTAAAAGTGATCTGAGTGGTGACAGTAAGGGATGTCCCTTCGTCAGTGGTTTGTCTTTTCTATGTTGTGTTTTGGGTTCGAACCCGCTTCAGTGCGATCATCTTTTTAATCTTTCTTCGGCGTTCACTTTCTATTCGCCATTAACGGAACATTTTTAATGATTTTCAAAAATTTATAAATTAAAAATGCGCACAAAAAAGAATTTTTGAAATAAGTTCATCATATCTTCTTGAATTATTGCTTTCATTTCTTAACAAATATCATTAAAATGTTCAAATTCTCGGCGACCAAATCCACTCTTATGTAATTTTAAAAAAAAATTTTTCCTAAATTCCGAAGCAAAACGCTTAATTTTGCTAAAATTATGATGAAATTTCTTAACAAAATTAATAAAAATTCAAAAATTTCTCGGCGGCGCCTATCGGCACCGCCGACCCCCCGCCGCCCAAAAGCTTTAAGCCTAAGAAGGGCCACTGAAGCAAAAAATGACGACTCATCAAACATTATTTTATTAAAATAAATAATTTTAATAAAATAATTTTTAGACACATCAAAAAGATTCTCGATTTACCTTCGATTTCGACTTTCGATTTTCGACGTTTTTTTCATTTCGATTTTTGATTTCGACTTTTTTTATTTGCTGAAGTGAATTTACTGGAAAAACCAAAAAGTTAAAATTGACAAGGTGTTTTGATCGACAAAGAAAAACAATAAATCAAAACGACTCAACACTAAAAGTATAAATCCCCGTTTTTCAATTTCTAAATCCCCATCGGCAATAAATCCCCGTTTTTCAATTTCTAAATCCCCATCGGCAATAAATCCCCCGTTTTTCAATTTCTAAATCCCCATCGGCAATAAATCCCCGTTTTTCAATTTCTAAATCCCATCGGCAATAAATCCCCCGTTTTTCAATTTCTAAATCCCCATCGGCAATAAATCCCCGTTTTTCAATTTCTAAATCTCCATCGGCAATAAATCCCCGTTTTTCAATTTCTAAATCCCCATCGGCAATAAATCCCCCGTTTTTCAATTTCTAAATCCCATTGGCATCGCTGTATTGGAATTTCGGCCCAAAGTTGGCTTTGATTTTGTCGCCAAATTCCGACAATGTGACGCACGGAAACAATTCGACGGCACGATTGACAAATTGACCGGTAGGAACTGCAAAAACAACAAATAAAAAATATGGCAAATAATTAGTTAGACACAAAAAAAAAACAATTATAACACAAATTAGTGTATAATTTTAAAATAAATTTTTGAAACTTTAATTTAATCCCTTTTTTTTTCCCCCTTCTCC
>JAEVLN010000009.1:3144100-3308160 GCA_018350325.1 Globodera rostochiensis | reverse complement strand
CCTGCTAAGAAATTTTGGCTTTTATAAATATTTTTTATATTTTGTAAATAATTTTAAATTTATGAATTTATTAAATTTAATTTAAATATTTAATTCTAAAAATAATATTGCTCGCGCAGTGGTTTGAACTTTGCTGTTGGCTGCTGACCCCTCAGTCGCTACTATTTGTTTATTCCCTTTGCGAAGTGCTTGGCTGACGTCATTCTCCACCATATAGGGACAATTAGTGGCCATTGCTACCAATACACTATGGCCAAGTGGTTAGTGCTCTCTTCTCTCTCGCAGCGGAAGCGGGGGTTCGGTTCCCCGCAGCAGCGGATGAATTTTTCGGATTAAAAATACTTTGGCAGAGTTTCAAAAAGTCTCGCAGGTGCGCGAGTGAAATTTAAAGATTTAAATTTCGGAAAACTCGCGCAGGGTGCGCGAGTAACTCGCGCAGAAGAAATTTGCATAAAGTCGCGCAGGGTGCGCAAGATGTTCAAACGTCTTAAGATTTCGAAATTTCAAAAAATTTCAAAAAGTCGCGCAGCAGCCCTGCCAATAGGCTTGGGCTCTGGGACTCAGCTGGCCGGCGCTCAAATGGCCTGGCGCTCACCCGACACCCTGGCGCTCACTTGGCCACCGACCCTCCTGTACCTTTTGGCTCTGATGACGTCATTACCGTACCCGGTCAAATGGAAGAGGGTAACTACTACGGGATTCCCGTTTTTTCAGGTCCCGGTCTTGGTCGTGACGGGACTTTTTGAATACTGAAAGTCCCGGCCGGATATGATCGATACATAGACAGCCCTGGGTTGGTAGCCCTTTTTGTGTGTTTATCAGTTTATTTGAATGTTTTTGGGTTTCAGATTGCTTGCCAAAAGTAGCGGCGCTGTCGCCGACAAAAGGAAGAAGCCGAATAATGGATAATAGCGTCCCTTTGATGATCGATGAATTATATTTATTTTTTTTTTTTTTTGTAATTAAATTGCAGCGTGAAAAGTTTCAGAAAAATATGTACTTCGTACTCCATCATAATTTAAATTTAATTCATGTTTCTGAGTGGGTGGGTGGGTGGTGTTGTGAGTGACATTGCTTTATCATTCAATAAAAATCTTCCCGTAACAATAACACCACGATTGTGACAAACTATCAACAATTATTAAAGTATTTTTTAAAATATTCTAGCGATATTCAGAAAGAAGTTTTCAAAAAAAAAAATTTAAGAGAACCCTTATAAGTAGAGTTGGACGGGATTTTCCGGTTTTTTGGTCACGCCGGGACTGGGACTAAATGTGCACCTCTAATGATGGCATCATCGAGCGACAATTTCAACCATTTTTACTGATTTCTCTCAAAGGAGTTCGGTGGCTTAGTGGTTCCTCTTTTTGGTGTTTTATGTTATGTGTTGGGTTCGAACCCGCTTGAGTGCAGCACTTATTTATTGGTTTTCCCCTCTACTCAAATAGGCATCCCCTCATTAATAAGATTTATTAAATAAATATTCTAATATTTTTAATTAAAAATGCGCGCAAAAAAAGAATAGATACAAGAATTTTTGAAATAAATTCACCATATCTTCCTGAATTTTTGCTTCAATTTTCTTAACAAATATCATTAAAATGTTCAAAAAATTTCCCGGACATCCTTCACTCTTACATAATTGTTTTACCCGAAGAAAAATTCTCCCTTGAAATGTCCCCGGTCCCGGGTTGAAAATGGTCCCGATCCCGGTTTTTCTGGTCCCGGTAAGTCCCGGTCCCGGTTTTTCCCAAAAGTCCCGGTCCCGTGTCACCCTACAATAAACTGAATAATTCAAGCAAAAAATATTTTCCAAATTAAAAAAATCTTCAAATACCCTAGATACAAAGAATTGGAGTTTTTTGCGATGTTTCCAAATGGCGAGGAAGGTTTGGTGTATAAATTTTTACACTATTTTCTAAACAAAAGCCTTAATATTTACAAATATTATTTTTATCTGCGAGCCTTGAATAATGGCATAATTTCGGATTTTATTTGAAAATTGATTCTTTTTACCTACATTCAAATATTGAAGATTACCTATTTAGTTTTCGTGCTACGGTATAAAGTTGCCTTTTCCTTTTCCAATTTTTGGCCTTTTTCGTCAGCTGTTCTTCTTAAGAGATGAAAACGTGCTTCAAAATTAACGAATGTTGCAAACAAAAGTGTCCCCCTATGGTTTTGTGAATTTGTCCAACCAAAAAATGAATGGAAAGCTTATGAATTGTCATCTAAAATTTTTTTTTTTTATCTTGAAAAATTTTAAGATTGTTTACACTAGTGATCGGCCAGAAGGTTCGGTCGCTACTATTCGGTAAAGTACCGAAAAAGTACCGCTACCAAAAGTTCCGGTACTTTCCGAAAAAGCGCCGGTACTTTCCCGTACCGACCCGAACACTGTTTACACCACCGTAAATGTTCTGAGAAAGTGGTAAAAAATCATCAACACTTCGGGGATATGAACAACGCTACTCCAGACTTCAACTGCACCCACCACTCACCACTACACCACAAATAAATCATAGTTATATGCTCAAAAATCCTATTCTTAGGGGTGTATTTTTTTCCCGGTTAGTCCCGGCCCGACCGGGACGGGATCCGGGATTCCGATTTTTCAGAACCGGGATCGGGACCAGGGATGGGCGGAATTCCGTTTTTCCGTTGTTTTTGGGCCTTTACCCCTAAGAATGGGATTTTTGGAGGATTGGAATGCGGTTTGGTTGTGGTGTAATGGTGAGTGGTTGGTGGGGGGAGATAATTGTGGGTGGGGGTTCAGATCCCCGACTGTGTCAGTGATTATTTCTTATTTTTCTGTACAGTTACGGTGGTTAAACAATTTTAAAATTCTTTTTAACTTTTTCCAATTTAGAAACAAATATTTTAGATGACAATTCACAAGCTTTTCATTCATTTTTTGTTGGACGAACAAAAAACATTTGGGGGATTTTGTTTTGCATTTTCATTTTTCGGCGGGATGACATTTCGTCAACTAAACCAAATCCGACATTTCGTCGACGCAACATTTCGTCGACTAAGCCAAAAACAACACTTCGTCGACGCGACATTTCGCCGAATTTTAAATGCATGTTTTCTAAGCGTACGGATCACGAATCCGAGCTCGGATTTTGCGAATCTCGAATTGGTCGAAAAAATATGGGTTTTTCCAAAAAAAAAATTTTTAAAGTCGTTTAAAAGGTTCAAAATGCATGTTAGAACGAACGGAAGATCGAACGAATATGCTTTTGAACGATTTTGTTATAAAAAATCGATTCTGAAACAAAAAAATTTTTGTTTCAAAAATTGTTCGAATTCTGGTCAGGGGTTCTAAATTGGTCAAAATAGAGGCCAGATTCGAATTCTAGGCCCTCGAATACCCCTCAAATTTTATCGACTTTTGAATTTTTTAATTTTTTTTTTGAGGGGAACGAGTTGGGGGTGGGGAACGAGTTGGGGTGGAACGAGTCGTCCTTTTACCGAAGAAAGTTACAACAAATTGAGCAGGACAAAACCGCAGGGGAGGGACGCTTTTGTTCGACCAAATGTTCGAATTTGTCGAGATTCGCAAAATCCGAGCTCGGATTCGTGATCTACGCATGCTTTTACCTTAGAAAACACGCATTTAAAAACTTGATGTCGCCGAAATGTCGCGTCGACGAAGTGTCGTTTTTGGCTTAGTCGACGAAATTCGGCACCCCGATTATTCAGTTCCGCCGGGGATTCAACATCAAGTAGTAGGGATTGAAAATTCGAAAGTCGCCCCGCCCGCTCCCTCCTTTCTCTCTCTCTCGGCTTAGTACTGCTCGTTCCCCCCCCCCCGCCGCCCGAGCGATTTTTGAGCTTAAGTGCTGTAGAATTAATAAGCGGACTAAATTTTTCATTAATTTTTGAGAATGTCGAAAATAAAATGTTCGAAAATTTCGACTTTTTCGTGATCACTGGTCTGTAACATTTTTGCAAGCTATTTGATCGATTATGCACAAATATTCTAAAGACTTAGAGCTTTCAAATAGTACTAAGATTTTAGATTGGGAAATCACTGCGCGCCTCCCGACGGAGCGTTTCATTTGCTTCTCTTACCTATCCAAAAGACTAATTATTTGTGATTTCATTTATAATGCATTAGCGATTTTGTTCTTTTTTGATCCAACCAGCTGTGTTCCCAGAGTGGCTTGGTGATTGTGAGCAGCAGTAATTCGGCCTTCTTTGTATTGAGTGCCATCATCATCCACTTGCCACCCAATCAACACTGTTGCGCGTCCCGGACAGTATGGAGGTCTGCGTGGGCACCGCCAATATTCCCTCCCTTCTTCCATTTTTGAGATTGCCTTAGCAATCAAAATAATTCGTTTAATTTTTGATTAGAAAATACTTCAAAAGAATATTCAAAGCCTCCATTTGTAAGAAGAGTTTGGCCGCGACTTATTTTGCCTCGAGGAAACGTTGCAAAGCCATGAAAAAATAAATTTACTGAAGAATGACCACTCCACCACAACATATTTGGTCTCGATATCATTATTTGTTTGCTATTCTTATCTCAACAGAAATTAAGTGAATGGTAGGTCATTCGGAATTCTTGTGAACTGTTCGTTTGGTCATTTTATCGATAAAAAAACAAGGCATAAAATAGAATTCAAATTATTTGCAAATATATTTCTCAAATTTAATGATCAAGCATATACACGAACATCTATTTGTGAATCTTGGCAATTATAATTCGCCAATCCTTCTTTTTATTTCGCTTTTTTTAAAAATTGGGGTTACTGTCGAAATCAACTGAAGTCGACTTCAATTTACTGGCGAATTCACATGCAGACACAATGAGTAGCAAAAATAGTTCACTGTCGAAATCACTTACTGTCGAAATCTATCACTGTCGAAATCAACTACTGTCGGAACCACATGATGCCGGTCGGGGGGGGGGCACCTATGCCAAATCT
The DNA here is from genome assembly GCA_018350325.1 of Globodera rostochiensis. Taxonomy (NCBI): domain Eukaryota; kingdom Metazoa; phylum Nematoda; class Chromadorea; order Rhabditida; family Heteroderidae; genus Globodera; species Globodera rostochiensis. Next base: position 3,303,223 of record JAEVLN010000009.1, on the reverse strand, counting down.
TGCAAAAAACGGAACTATAGAGAACATTAAATTAATGGGATCGTGTCGACAAATGCATTTTGAGTTATTTTCTTCAGTAAAAAACGACACGCACTTCGATACGCTTAACTCCATTTATATGCGGAGGATTCTTCTCAAATTTTCATCATCCCTAGAAAACAATATATTTCACAGAATTGTAGGGTTTATAAACAGAATTCTAGGGTTTATAACTGTTGTATAGAGGATAACCATTAAAAAAGCCAATCTATTTTTTTCAAAATTCTCCAAACACCACTAAATTTTGGAAGGAGTAAGAAGGGAGCACTAGAGGCACGTCTGCAAAATTTGTAATCGTTAGCCGATTTGAAGCTTCAAGTACCGATTTTTATATCCTTATTTTCCATATTTCGCTACTTATGTCCATATTTCGCCATTTTTCAAAAATTCCTTAACAAAAATGCAATAAAAATGAAAAATACACCCCTAAGGATCGACTTTTTAAAAGTTTTCAAAAAATGCACCCCTAAAAATTGACCTTTTCGCGACTAAAAATTCTGCCACCAAAAAAAAAATTGTTAAAATTATGCTTATTTTCAAAAAAGCTTTCTAAAATGCTTTTAATTTACATATAAAATTTTGTATTTCTCTTACTATTTTTTCATTCAAATTTGATAAAAAATTTATGTCCATATTTTCAATTTTTATGTATGTCCATATTTTGTGTTTTATCCATATTTTATGGTCATATTTCACGATTTTATATTCATATTTTTCCGAGCCCTAGTTATCTCAATCACAGTCTAGTTCCCCCATTTGGCATAGGTGGGGGGCACCCTTCTCGGCCATTTCTTTCCTCACTCCCTTTTTTCGTTCTCTGCCTTCCCACGCCAGTAGGACAGCGAGCGTTGCGCATCCGCAGCAAAAGCAGCGGCAGCGAGTGGCGACGCACGCACCGCAGCAGCGCAGCGCGACATCATTTCTCAATATCTCTGCCCCCCCCGTCTTCTCTTTCATTTTCTCTCTCCCTTTCTCTTCAAAAATCTCTTCATTTTCCACATTATTTCTTTCATTTCTTTCGTCTACTCTCCTTCACTTTTAACCTATTGACGCAATACGGTGAATTGCTTGCGACATGAATCAACTTTTATTATAGGCTTTGTTTTATTTTTGATGTTAAATATGTACATAGGTATGTATTTCGCAATGGCAATTGTCTAGTCTAAACAATTTATGATCGTTAGGTATTTCTTTATTTAAAATGGATTTGTATATAAAAAGAAAAGCTTTTTAAACATAAATTAAGGAAGAAAATTTTACGTTCATTTTCTAGGGCGCAGAGTCCAAAACTGACCTCTGTTTCGACCAATCTCGACTCCTGACCCAAATTCGGATATTTAAACGAATCCAAAAATTTCCAAAAATCAATTTTGGCCTCTAAAGCATCTAAAAAGCATGTTAAGAATTTGTGAAAACTGAGGTCAGATTTGGATTTTACACCCCAGAAAACCTCCTACAACCCCTTTTTATAGATGAAAGCAAAGAAAATTTGGAAAAAATGACCAAAAAGGAGAATACAAACTTAATTACTTAGTACCCCATTTTTTGTGACCCCCGTCGAAAATCGCCGACCCCCCGTCTAAAGAAGTGCCTTATTTTATACGGTATCAATGTTAGGCAAATTCGACTCGAAAGTAGCATTTGTTGTTTTATATTAACCCGCCATTTAATTTGTTTTCAGAAGCCGTTTTTTTCCATTTGCTTTTTCAAAAATGAAATACGTTGCTGCTTACGTTTTGGCCACCCTGGGTGGCCGCCAAAACATTTCCGTGAAGGAGTTGGAGGACATTCTCAAGGCGGGCGGACTTGGCTTTGACGAGGAAACTGCGAATTACGTTGTTGAGGCGTTGAAAGGTTTTTTTTTAATTTTTTGTGATCCCTACAAGGCGCGTAGCCAGAAGAATTTTTCGAATTGTTCGATTTTAGTTTCTTTTTTGTTTTGTTTATCTGATCTTTTAATTTTTTGGTTGTTTCAAATTTTCTTATTTCGGATTCTATACTCGTCGGTTTCCGTTTTTTGTTTGTTTGTGAATCTGCCTTACTTTTAGCCGGAAGGGTCAGCGGTGCCGATAGAAAAATAAAATTTTTGACTCAAATTGTTGATATTTTGAACCAAAGTTTTAGAAATACATTTTTTGTTTGTACACATTGGTTCTCAAAATTAAGGGAAAAGTCTGGACGATGTGATGAAGGAGGGGGAGAAGAAGCTGGCCAGCGTGCCGAGTGGGGGAGGCGGTTCCGCACCTGCGACTTCAGTTACGGTATGTGTGCCAAAGTTGCTCGGGAACAAAGGTTTTGGGCAGATCTTGGGCAATAGAAGACGGCGTAAAACGCTGAATTTTTGAGCGACATTTTGGGAAAAATCTTGAAGTCAATGCGAAAAAGATGCCACTATCTTCCATTTAATTTTTTACTATTTCAACGTCCATTTTTGTGCAATGTTAAAATATGTAATTTTAAGACTTCTTCACCGGGCGCGGCGGTAGAGAAGAAGGAGGAGAAGAAGAAGGAAGAAGAGAAGGAGGAGTCGGATGATGACATGGGCTTTGGTCTTTTTGACTAATCGTGGGCTTTGGTCTTTTCGACATCGTTTTTTTTTGTTGTTGCCGATCACGTTTGTTGAGTGTTGTTTTTTTCCGTAATGAATGTGCCGGATCATCCAATTAATCTCCCGTTTTTGGTGTGAACAAAACGTTGGGGTGGAATTTGCCAGTCAAAACTCACTTTGACGATGAATGCCAACTTTTTCTTGGAAGAATTGCAAAAAAAAATACCATTTTTGGTAAGGGTGGAGGAGGGAGGGGGAGTTTGACGTCGTCTCTCATATAGGCTTTCAAACACGTGCTAACGACGAATATATGTGCAGTAACATTTTGCTACTATTTTTTTATGTTTCGACAACAAATTTCTTCATCAAAGTTTATGTATTTTTTGTCCAAGCCAGAAATATGTTCCGTATTTTGGCTCAAAAGGACCGAGTGAAAGTGCCAAAAACGGTGCGAGTTGCGTCATCGTGCCACCACAGTTTGGGTTATGTTTTTTTTTCTTCTGTTTATTAAATCATTAAATTGACCGCATAGTTTCAGGCTCTAAACCGCCGAACTTTTGTTGCAAATTGCGACGATTTTGTTGGAATTGTATGCCGTGCCATCGCCATCTACGGGCTTTGTGGTGGGTGGGGTAATTCGTCATGTGCATGCCATGTTATTGAAATCGGAATTTCGGTTTGCCGCTTTCCCCGTTTTTTTTTTTTGCCAAAAAACAAGAAGAGTTGATTGAAATTTAGTTCGGAGACGCCCACCACCCTTAAAAATGTGAATTCCGGTATAAAAAAATTAGAAATTTCGATGGGAACCCCCCCCCCCCACCCTTGAAAAATTGGAGTGCTGCAAACCGAGCCGAACCATTGGCTGGTGTAATTCTTTGATTTGTTGTGTTACCCATTTCCTGAATTTTTTTTTGTAAATTTTTGAGCTAAGTAAATGATAATTTCTGTGGTTATCAAAGGCGCGGAATCCTAAGTCGGCCTCTCTTTTTACTGATTTCAAACCACAACCAAATTTGAACAAAATGTCGAAAGTCATTTTCGAAAAACTGACAGATTGTTGTCAAACGAAATGCTTGGATTTTTAGAAGTCAGATTCCGCGACATTACACCTCCGAAAAAACAAAAACTTTTTTTCCAACATTCAGTGAAAAAAAAAAACTCAACATTTTTTGTTCAAATTCGTTTCCGCGATTTGAAATCGATCAAAGAAGATGCCCGAGCGGATTCAGACGACTTTGGTAACGACAGAAACAATCGTTTTCTCGGCTCAAAACAATTTGTTTTTTCATAAAATTGGGGGGGGGGTGTGTGGTACCAATTAGTGTACAATTTTTTCCGAAATTGTTTTTCACTCCCATTTTCAATGGAATGGTCAATTTTCTTTCCTTTTCTTTGTATATGCGGACTTCCTGTTTCTCATCCATTTGCAAAACGGTTTTTAGGCAATGTGGTCGAAAGCATTTCATAAAAAATTTTGAAGAAAAAAAACATTTGTGTTCGTGACCATCACTTATTTCCTCAGTCTTTCTTAATTTTCATCTGAATTCTCGAACAAATTGGCTCGTATTTGGTCTATTTTACAACATGATCCTTCAAGAAATTCTGAATTTTTGATGATTCCAATAATCCAATCCCGAAGATTGCCCAGATGCCAGGGAAAAGGGTTTTCCACAATTTCAGCAGATGTAAAAAAAAATTAGGAAATTCTATTCTCAACTGATCACTAATTGGTGTTTGAAAAAATATAGTCCCTGATCCCTGATCATCACAATTGATTTACCCTTTGATCAATCTGTTCGATCATTCATACAACCAACCGACCGACCAACCGTTGGTTAGAGCTTTTTCTTGAGAAATTTATTCATTGTTCACAAATTTTTTGTTTTTGCTAAATTTTCGAATTAATTTTTTCTCATAATTTGCCACTGAAATGGTTTTGTTTTTTTTTTGACGACATTTGCTTGTTTGTTTCTTTATGCAACATTTTTTGGAACGGACCCCAATTCGTTTTTGGCCAATTCGTTTTTTACCCAATTCGTTTTTTGTCTATATAAACTAGTACAAAATAAAAAGAGCGCAGACAGTAAGAAGGTTAGAGTGTCTATACTTATAACACACAAAAAACGAATTGGGTATTTACCCATTTTTTTTATTATTTTGTTATATTTTTTGTTTTGTTTATACATTTGCGTTTTTGCTTAATCCGCAAAGTCCTCCCCATTTTGTTCCCTCTGATTCAACATCATCGCCCATCAAAACTTTTGCTGTCCATTGCTAAGCCATCCATCCGCAATCTTGAACATATCGGTAAAATTACGCCGCCTTAGATTGCGATTGAGAATCTCGATCGAGTTTTCGATCGGTCCCAACATATGCATAGTATCTTGGACTGGCCGTCCCGTGTTTTTTTTTCTTCTCAACAATCGGATTGAATGCATCCGTCCTCCCCCATTCCCTTTGCTGTGTACCGCTCCAACCCCTTCTGCTGCTTTGAGCCTTAATGCCCCCCCCGCCCGTCTTGTGCCACTATTTAAGTTTATCCCATTTCCCTTTCGGCGGGGTTTGTCTGTCGAGTTGTTGTGCGCCTAAGGGCACACTATTTATTGTTAGGGGCTTGCTTCAAGACTGCTGCGTTTACGGATGTTTGTTCCATTTCAATTCCCCAATCCAAATCCGGGATTCTTGCCATCACACACTAATTTGTGTTAATAATGCTTTTCCTTTTCAATGAATGAATTATCATCCTCTCCTCCTCTTTTATCCCTAAAGCGGAGGGGGGGCACAACTGTTTTTTGTTTTGTTTGTTGTTGTTTTTATGTTTGACAAGTCAGCCGTTTGCATATACTACATATAATAATGATAAAATGTTTCAATTTTTTATACTACGAATGTCGAAGGGCACATAAAAAAAGTCCAATAATACAAATGAGTGAAAAAAAATGCCAAACAACCGGTTGAAATGTGATGAAAGGTTTTATAAACAAAGTGTTGATGGTAGTGATGCTCGGGATCTGAAATTTACCGAGAACCGGGACTTGACCCCAAGATTCGACACCGAGACGAGACCCCAACCCCGAGATTTTTCGAGAGTCGATAACCGAGACTCACGCGACATCACTAGAAGGATGGGCACAATTCAAATGATCAGGAAGATGTGTGTCAAATTTCGCATTACTAACTAAACAGATACGGATGGAGGGATTATAAGTACGATGAAATGTCAAATGGACAAAACGAAAAATGACTATATACATAACAGGATAAAATATAACAAAATACAACAATAAATGCGACTTTAATGGGGTAAAAGCTTATAACTTCCCAAAACTCCAGCGTAGTCCTTCGATGCCACTCGTCGGACCACTATTTTTACAATTCTTTCCTCTTTCCCCATTTTAATTGACATTTTAATTGGTGTTGTTTGTTTACTTTCCCGTTTATTTTTTGCGCATCTCGACAAAATTCGAAGCGGAACATCACAACAAATTAAGCAACAGGTAAATCTATTTGTTTTTAAATCGAAAATGAATTATTCGATTAGACGGGGAGGATTTATAATTCTTATACATTTTTCAAACATTTCTGTTTTATGCTTTTACAAGAGGTCTTACCGACAGCTAGGAGGGTTACATATTTCATTAGTAAGCAAAAACGACGACAACAAAAAAAGACGGAAAATTTCAGAAAATTATACATGCTACACTACATGAAAATTACGACACTACCACCTCTCTCATAGTCCGATCAAAAATGGATGAAAGATCATCTTACAAATTAATTATAATTAATTTCGATTACCCACTCCCTCCAAACACAAAATATAAAAAGTTAAGCAGTGTGATGCCAAAGGCCACAGCAAGAGAGCGCGCGAGAGTTAGTTAAGTTGTGTTAAGTTAGTCCATTGCCCGCTAATTTGTTCTCATTTTTTTCTTTTCCCCGTCTTTGAACTTGGGCTTGAGGTCGGCGACGGTCCACCGCCACCAATTGATTGATTTCGTGTCGTCGATGGGTTCATCATTCAAAAGGTTGCGCTTTCGCGCCATTTGCCTGCAGGGGGCGGTCGTCCTTTTTTATTTAGAATTTCCGTTTTTTTTTGGCAACAATTTGGTTTTTATTTCGAATTTCCGTTTTTGGCAACAATTTGATTTTTGCAAAAATGGTTTGGAATACTGATGGGTCCGATTTTCATTAAAAAAGAATTATATATATATATATGCCAATTGACTCCTCTCAACGAGTGTCGTCGTTGACGAAAAGTCGTGCCCCGGGGGGGGCCTTTTGGTCAAACTTATTAAACATTTTTTTGCAAAAAAAATCGAGCATGGCGCGGGGCCGGCATTCCCTACGGGAATTTCTGGGAATGGCACGGTCCCAAAACTCTCACCTGCTGGCGTCCTAAAATTTCGTTTTTTTTTGCCCCGCGAAAAGCTCGTCCCCCAGCCTTTCAAGTGCCGTGCCAATTCCGGCTTTTTCAAAATTCACATTCCTTTTTATTTTTTTTATCATTCATTTTTAATTAATTAAATTACTAAAACACTTTTGGCATTCTCTTCTTTGTCCGCCTCATTCGTGTCCATTCCTCCTCCTTTGTTCCTTCTCCTTTTTTATCATTTTTACAATCTTTGTACATCCCCCCCCCCCCCATCCATTCCTGATCATATTTTTTATCGCTCAATCAAAACACAACAAAAACGGCGCTGGGTGGTGGTGCTTCACCGCACCAATCCGTACCACAAAACATATAACACTCACTGATATGTACACAAATTATGGAAAATGATTAGAGATCGCGTGCTCTGTTTTCTCACCAAAACTCCGTTTTTAGTTTTTCAAATTTTTGGGAGATCATGATAAAGCACAAGTCTCAATTCACTTTATATGTATTGTCAAGTTTGAACCATCATTAAAATTGGGGGGGGGGGAAAGTCCTCTCATATGTACTACATATATATGTGTAAGTGCAGAGCGGAATTAACCCTACTTAAATGGCAAATACAAAAGACACTTGAAAACTACTGGCCCTTGTACTTAAAAAATTTAAGGTGTACTTATTTTCTAGAATGTACTTGAAAATGGAGCATTTAGGTAGCTTAGCTTTGAAAATTCATGTTTTTTGATTGTGTAAATTTTATTATCATTCATTTTTGGATGAAATTTCATAACAAATTGTTAAAATTAAATAAATTCCTGGCGGCCGGACCTTTTTTACACAAAATGCTTTCATTTCTGACTCACATTTGGCGAATGCACAAAATGAGAAATGGAAACAAAAATCCATTCGGACGAAAAAAACAAGCCATTTGAACAAGAATAAGGGTGTTCTGTTTGGACAAAAAATGAATTTTGAGTGTACTTGAGTTCCTTTAAATTTCACAGTTATGTACTTGAAAATCAACATATCCGTCCTTGAACCTAGTCTACCGATTTCAGAAAAATGCTGAGCTTCCGGATTCCTAGTTCGCGACTCCCTCTTTTTCAAGCAGCAAAATAGAGAGTTGCGCAAAAATGCCGAAACTGCATATGTTCCGAGACCGAACTCTCTCGCCTTTTGACAGCGATCGGGAAAATGCCCAAAAATTCTAGGCTTAACGCGATTTAGATTGTTTTTTTTCATCCCGATGATTCAAATTTTTGGATCTGGCATTCATTCCATTGCCGGTGCCCGTGCAAGCCACTGGTTAACCAACAACCCACTCACCAATACACATATAATGTGGTGACATTATTATGACCCAGACTTTTCGCCCTCAATTCGCTTTTTTTTTATCTCACTTTCCTCACCACAACATATTCATCTCCTCAATCCCAAAACATCCTTTTCCGCCGCTTCCCCCCCTCACTTTCTCCGCTTTCCCCAAAAAAACCGCCCTCCCCCCCCCCCATCAATGTCATCCCCGTCGGCGGTCGACACTTCTTGTGGTCCCACCGCTACCACCACCACCACCGCCGCCATCCTCTCCCATCGATTCGCCTCCCCCCCCCCCCCCCCCCCCCCCCCCCCCTCCCCTCCCCTCACCTCACCTCACCCCATAACTTTTCTTTGGGGGAAATTGTACATTTTTCAATCGCATCAACAACATCTTACAAAGTTTGTGCGTGGGCGCGGGGGGGGGGCGCAATCAAAATCGCGGTTTAAACCGCCAGTAGCCCCCCGCCATCATTATACCTAATTGGACCCCGCAAAACGACGACCTTTCTCTTTGGACTATTTTTTTGTTGTTGCCAGAGAGTTGTTGTTGATTTACTCCTCTTCTCCCCTATCAGTTTTTGGAATGAATTTGTATATTGTTTTATGGGGTGAGGTTGGGGTGTGTGTGTGCACGAGAAATGACCACATTTTTATTTTATTTTATTTTTCAATCATCCATCAGCAAAAGTACATTTTGATGGAAACACTTTTGGGGTTGGGGTCACCCGCTCCCTTCCCACTCTCTGGAAAATCGGTGTTGTATTGCTTTTTGAATTTTAAATTTTGCTCTTGGGCCAATTCTAAAATTAAGATACCTAATTAAAACTTTGTACCTCCGAAAATCGGGACCGGACTACAATTATTAAAAACCCGCAAATCTTCCCGCTAAAAGCCCGGGAATTTTGTCCAACTTTTTTACAACATTAAAATATAGGTGGCAGCATGTCAGAATCTGCCGATGGATCCCCAAAATGTGAAAATGGGTTTAACAAACAGTTGAAAAAACGCGCGCGCCTTTTTCCCCTTCTCCTTATCAATCAGAGGAGACTTTCGACTCTTGATCAATTAGCAATCAGTTTTGTAATTGAAATGCGTAATGACGGACGACGATAATCAGTCCACTCCGGCCAGTCGGTCGGTGGTTTATTTTTGTTCACATTTTATCGCTCCCCGCCAAAGGCTCACCACCACTGACTGATCAACAACTCATCATCTCGTACAAATAATGGTTAGAGCCCGGACTTGAGCTTCGAGCGAGATTTCGAGTCGAGATTCTCGAAAAAATTACGGTCTCGAAAAATCTCGTAAGCTCATTTTTAGTTGAGCGAGATCTCGAGGTCAAGATTCTCATCTTGACCGGGCTTTAATTTTGGACCAGTGATGCTCGAAAACAAAATAGACCGAGACTTGACCCCGGACTTGACCTCGAGACCAAGACGAGACCCTAAAAAACGAGATTTTTCGCGACTCGAGAACCGAGACTCTCGCATATCTTGCTATGTACAATGGAGCGCGTAAATCCATCGGATCGCACAATTTTGTGCGCAACTTACTGACTCATTTTTATGCATGCCTTTTTATAAAATGTTGAGTTTTTGTTGATTACCAAAATGATTCGATTTGATCCTGAAAAGTTATGGCATCCTGATTAACAAGAATGTTTACAACTTCTCTGAATTGGGCCCAGACTTTTTTTTTTATTCCTTTTCGTCCAAAGCCATCGCAGCCCACCCATCCTTTCATAAATTTGGTTGGCCCATGCCGAGCCAAGCCAAGCCAAGCTAAGCCAATCCATCATCCGCGGGCTTCCAAAAATTTGGTCTTCACTATGCCCAAATTCGTCTTCCATCCATTCTCTCATTCATTCACCTCTATTGCGCGCATTTGCCTCCCCCTCCCCACAATGCCTCCCCTCCTTGTACTCCGTAATGTACGAAAATGAAGTTTTTAGAATCTTGATCACTCCATAGCGATTTACCAAAAAGCTCTTAAAGAACTATTTCTGGGTTTTTCGAGAAACCATAAAAAGTGTACCCCTAAAGATCGACTTTTCCATTTTTCTAAAAATGCAATCGATTTTTTTTGTCAAAAACATTTAAAAAATTGAAACTTCAAAAGTTTTTTTTAACATTTTCAAAAATTAACAAGAAATTAGGCTATTGTATTTCATTGTTAGTTCAGGAATAATAAAAATTGATGTTAATGGGAATAAAAAGAATTTTTAGGAACTAAAAATCCGGGTCCTACTTATTATTATTATTTCTCTCTGCTCAGGCCGTGGCGTGTCGTCACAACACACATAAAAGTGTCCACTCCAATCCTCCGCGCACTCTTAGGGGTGGGGCGGGGGGGGGGGGGGGGAGCTCAGCCTGCTGGGCCCGTCGTTATTTGGAGACTGTTACGGTCTAACTATAAGGGGGATTAGGCTTTTTGTCCCTGTACTTGACCCCTCTGGCGTTTGTTTCCGACTCAACAACCAATCCTTGGCCATTGCTCTCGCGCTATTAATTAATCCCATCACTTATAGTAATTATGTTAATAAATATCAATTAGCCTTCCCGGGTTGGGCAAGCCCCGATCGTCCGGGACCGGTGTGTGCCCCCCCCGGGTGTTTGTGGAAAAATTCGTTTTCTTAATTAGTATTTGATATGAACAAAATTTTATCCGTTTAATTTCCCCAAAACTCTCTTTTTTTAGTCATCTTTTTCGCCAGAATTGGTGGTTGGCAAAAATGGCAAAAACCGAATGTTTGGCGCCGGCGGGCGGATGTTCCATTAACGACGGGCCGAAGAGCTGCAGGAACACCAACGGCGGATTGCATGCGCAGAAGGCAAATGGTGCAACGAATGGCGGCACAGAGTCAAAGGAGGAAAAAGGTGGGCGGCGGCCCCTCGGGGGGGGGGGGGCGGCATAATTCAAAAAAAAAATTTTTTTATTTTTAAAATGAAACTTTTATTTACATAAATAGGTAAGTTGATAAATTGCCTGGAGCGATTATTTGCCGAGTTTAGCGCGGTGTTTTGTGTCAAAGTTTTCAGACCCATATTTTGCTTCATACCTCAGTTTAGGGTTGCTCTCCGACAATTTTTCTGGGGTTTTTTTGCCCCCGAAACTTTCCCCCATAGTTTTGGGAATTTTTAGTGGAAAACCCCCCGATTCTCGACATTTTTTTCGGCGTTTTTCGCCCCCGAACTAACCAAAATTCCGGTTTTTTAGCCTTAGCCAATGTCTGTACTGAATTGCCTTCTTATATTGGGTACTTACTTTACTATCTCTGTTTGTTGACTTTTGTCAATCAAGAGATAATAAACAATTAAAAATAGTCGAGTACTTGATTAAAAATCTTTTGTTTCCTTTTTATTATCGAAATTTAAATAATTCACAAGAAATTCAAATTTTGTTTTCACTTCTTTCAGCACCGCTTCACACGTCTGACAAGTTGCCCTCCTCCTCCTCCACCGCATCGCCTGCCTCCGCACGTGACTTTGTCGCGCAGGCGCCGCGCGCTCCGCCCCTGCTGTTGCACGTGGCTGTCCCACTGCTGCTGATTGCCGCCACGCTTGCCGAGCTGTTCAGTTGCACGGTTGCGTTCGCGTTGTACTTTGCCTTCCGCGCCATTGCCTCCGATTTTGGACGACGTGCACTGCGCACATTTCCGCGCGATTTGAGGTGGGAAATTTGTTTTATGGGGAGGGGGGGGGGGTGCTCTGATTCGGATCAGACTGACCTCTGATAGTTGTGCGTTTTTGTTGATTAAACTTCTTTTTTTTGTATGGACCATGGAGATGCTTTTGTCGAACCGAAATTTTTTTTTGGAGTTAGGGGCGAGGGGGTTCGGTTTGCCGAAGAGCAAAAACAAAACAAAAAAATCCTGGCGCGATAGGCGTCGTCGGTGTAAATTTTTGGGGGTTGGCTATTTTTTTTTTTTGTCTTCAGTGGAGCATTTTAGGCCTATTTTAAGCTTCCGGTGGCTTCTCGACGAAATTTTGTTAAGAAAATTGGTCAAAAATTGAACACATTTGTCGATTTTTTTGTTTTGTTTTGGTCTGTTCGTCTTCCGCTCCTCTGTAATCGTTTGTAGAAAAACCGGAATTTTGATCAGGATTCCTGATCCTAATGCTTCGACGAAACCGGATCAGGAGTCTTGGAAAATTGTGTCCGGAGTCCGGCCCTGTCCGTATTTATTCACACTGCGGGGTGTGGGGGAGGGGGGGGGGGGTTTGGAATAGTGATCCGAATTGATCACAATATGTTCTTGATGACATGTTTCCGTTCTGATCGATCATTCTCATCATATGTATTGCTTGAGTGATTTGAGAGTGTCTGATCATCTGGTTTTTGTTCCTTCACCAAAGTTCGGTCAGTATATGTAGATCAGAGGATCCCTTCCACCCAACTCATCCCCATACCCATTTATTTCCAATCAAAATCGGGCATAAACTTGCTTCAACATTAACCGATGCAGAAAATCTTAACGCCACTCAAATGATCTCGAAGAATTGAAGCTTACATTAAGTTAAAGCTTTGTGATTGGACAAACATAAAAAAGTTATGGCCAGAAAACCCCCAACAATATGGAATTTTTAGACTTTTTCAAGTGTAAACCCATATTCCGAACTTTTTTTTGTTTTGCACAGATTTCTATACTTTTCTCCGCCACGCAACCCCCCCCCCCCCATTCGGTGATGCTGTTGTCCGACTTTATCGCTTTAAAAAATTATTGCAAAAAACATAATGTAAAAATTTTTTGACTTGAAGTGCAGTTGAAAATTTGACTTGAAGTGTACAACAAAATTTGGCGTGAAGTGCAGTTGAAGAAATAGCAAAACTTCTCTCCGGTCCGGCATTTTTATCTCCAAAAATTGTAGTGTTGCCCGGACTTTTCACTGCTTGCAGATGTGATATGCGGAGGCACATTGGTTGTGGGAGTTGTCGTCATTGTGGTAATGGTAGTTGTCGTCGTTGTCGTAATGGTACTTGTGGTGGTAATGGTAGGAGCCGAAGTCGTAGACACTGTAATTCGTACAGTAATCAAATACAGCAAAATAAGCATACCGTAATATGCATGTGCCGTTGTTGGACATGTCGATACCTTCTTTGTCCGAGTTTGCATTTGCACGTAAAGCCGCCGCTGTCAGTTCAAGCGGTTTTTCAAAAAGCCCATCAGACCTCCCTATAATGTTGCGGGAAAATTGGTCCGATGCCGAACCGTCGAAAGCGCAGCCCCATTCAGTGCCGATTTTGTACCCTGAATAGTTTAATAAATATTATGTTTAGTTTTGAACGAAAATTGTTTTAAAATGAACATTTATCTCTGCGTTTTATTTAGTTAATTACCGTTTGAGCAGTTCATGAGATAACAATGCGGAGAAGAGATTCCCTGGGGCATAAAGGATCAGAGATTTGCGTGTGAGGACTCAATTCGTGCTTGTATTCGCGTCTGCACTTTAATCCTTGCACCTAAAACAAGCAAATTTTAGCGATTGAAGAACAACCCCGGTAATTAAAAATGGATGTTGCTAATAGAAGCAGCACTCCTAATTAGCCCATTAGAAACTTTTGCTTTTACCGCCTAAACCTCCCGGGTCCGCTCAGATCTAGTATAAAAGCCAGGGATGGATGGATCCGGACGCTTAAAAATTATATCCGGAGTTCCGAAGTCCCCAAAATGTCCGGAAAATCATCAATCCAAAATTTTTAGAAATTTAAATAGGGTTCTTCCCGGGCTCCGCAACCCCCGACTTTCCCGCCCTCAAGGGGTTGGCGAGTACTTTGCATGTGAGGGCTCACTTTCGTGCGTGTATGCGCGTTTGCATTTCAATCCTTGCACCTAAAACAAGCAAATTTCTTTCACCAATTGAAGCCAACCCCCGGTAATCAAAATGGATGTTGCTAATAGAAGCAGCGCATCAAATTCCTCTTAATTATCCCATTAGAAACTTTTGCTTTTACCGTCTCTAAACTAGAGTTGAGCAATTGATTTTGGGCTTCGAAAAGTCCTCCCGGGTCCGCTCAGCTCTAGTATAAGCCAGGGATGGATCCAGACGCAGAACAATTTTTTATCCGTAAATTTTGGTCTCCGGAAAATCATGAATCCGGAATTTTTAAAAATTTAAATAGGGTTCCTCCCTGGCCCCAAGCCCAAAAATTGGGTCTTCCCCGTTCTACGCCCGACCCCTGACATGGATGAATTCAGACTCCGCAACCCCCGATTTTCCTGCCCCCGAGGGGTTGGGGAGGAACCCTAATTTAAATTTTAAAACCCTTGAATTTTTAAGACTGGTAGAAATAGTTTTCAAAACACATCGCCAGACAAAAAAAAAGGATCAAATTACAGATTCCGGATTTGATCCGGAATTTCTTGATAATTTCCGGATTCCGGCCTCAAATTGTCCGAAAATTCCGGGTCCCGTGTCGAATTTGATCCCCACAAATTCCAAATCTTTGTTAGCACCCACATTGTATGCCGACAGAGTGCACAGAAATACGGCAAATGTGAAGACCAGTTGGAAACGGGCGCGCAACGGCTGATGGCAAAAAAAAACTAAAAAAAAAAAAAACATTTTAAATTCCACTACTTCCAGTAGCTAAATGTGATGTTCTGATCAATTTAAACTGAATGCTCTGCTTTCGGTTTCCCTTTCCCCACAATTTAATGATGTGACGAACGAATCATCCGATGGTATTTGTCGGGCAAAGGGCGAATATAAAATGTTAATTTGATAAATCATCACTTTTTGCCCAAACTGCTGATGGGAAAAGCAGAAGCCAGCCGCCTCCCCCCCCCCCCCTGGCGATCGCAGTTTTTCCAAATGACATCATTGGAGAATTGAATATTTTAATTACAAATTTCTTAAATTGAAAAAAACATAATTGAATTAAATTTTCAAACTTAATGTTAGCTTCAACTCATCGAGATATTTCGATTGGCGTCTCGATCTTGATTGGAGATGAGTTAGGTATGGATGAGTTGGGAGGGTGGGAGGGGTTTACCCCAAATCAGAAAGTGAGAAGAGAAGAGTTTTCTGGCGATCAATCAGACAGACATTTATTTGTTAATAAAATAAAAATTATAATAAAAAAACACATTGTCCTGTCCAGGGGCACTTTGTTGTTCTACCGCGTCCGATGGCTGGTGTGGCGTTCCTTCCGGAGCGGTGAGCCTCTCCATGGCCACTTGTTGCGGCTTGTTCGTCGTCATCCGCACAAGCAATGCGTGGTGGAGGTGGAAAGCGGCCGATCGCTCACCTTCGCGCAGTTCAACGCGCACGCCAACGCGTACGCGCACCTCTTCAGCAAGGTGTCTGGGAGGGGGTTGGAGGTGGCAAAGTGTGCCCCGTGCCGTGTTTGCCCATCGGAATATATATATATATATATATATATTTTATTTGTTACTACAAAAATATATTTGATTTTAGTTTATTGTATTGTTTAATGTATTCTTTTATAGGGATTTAATTCGTTTTGCCTGAGGCATTTTATTTAATTTGTGAGAAATTTCAGAATCTCAACATTGGCGCCGATGACGTGGTGTCACTGTTTATGGAGAATGGCATTTCCTTTTTCGCGACATGGATTGGACTCAGCAAGCTGGGCGTCGTCACCGCATGGATCAACACCAACTTGAAGGGCGACCCGTTGGGCCATTCAATTCGGGTCCTTTAAAAATAAATAAATAAATAATTTTCTAACGCAATTTAAACGACACATTTTTTAAACTTTTTTCTGTTTGTAATTTAATTTTTAATATTTTTAGTTTTAATTTGTGTTAATTTATAAGTGTACATTTTAATTAAATTTTAATTTTATTTAAAATTTTAACATTTAAACATTTATTCAAATTGTTTTATCTTAAATTTACTTTTTTAATAAATTCAGGTAGCACGCTGCAAGGCTGTGCTCACTACGCCCACATTGCTTCCAAGTAAAACAATTTTATTTATTATATTTATTTTTTTTTTAAATTCATTTAAAATATTGTGCAGCGCTTCGCCGTACTATTGCCCAGGGCCATTTGGACGCAAATTTGCCCATCTTTTTGGTGTCGGCGGACGGCACGCGGGTCACCGAATTGGCACCGACGGCGGCGGCGGCTGATGCGGAAGCGGCGGCTGCCACGGTGCAAGAATATGCTCTGGAGGACACGGCGGAGGAGCCCCAAAAGCCCCCCGGGCTTACCATTCAAAGTGCGTTCAGCCACCCTCGGGGGCTGAATAAATAATTTTTGAAAAAATTTATTTATTTATTTATTTCCATATATTTTTTTGAGCGGGTTTTTTCTACATTTTGACACATTTTTGGGAGTTTTACATTTTTGGGTTTAAATGTGTGTTTTCAAAAAATTATCTTTCTTTATTATTCTTTTTAAACATAATCACCTAAATTTTAAATTACCCAATTTTCTCTGATGCCGGCCGCTTTTTGCCTTTGAAAGTCAATTATTTTATTTCCCCGCAGGCGTTCTCTGCTACATTTACACAAGCGGCACAACCGGGTAAATTTAAATGAAAAACCCACCAAAAATATATTATAAATTATTTTTGTAAGAGCCCCTAAGGCGGCAGTCATTCGGCACTACCGCTTTTATCTGATGGGCATCGGCTGCGGCATGGCATTTGGCATTCGCGCGTCGGACCGGGTGATTTCTCTCATTTTTGTTTTTACCGATGATTGGAGAGGGTTGATCAAAATTTTGGGGAAAAAAACATTTCCTTTTTTTTTTTGATTTATTATTAATTTTAAATTCGATTTTTAATCTCTCATCTTTGGCAGATTTATTTGACGCTCCCAATGTACCATTCGGCGGGCGGCATTTTGGGTGCATCCCAAGTGATTGTGAGAGGTGGGGGGACGTTGCACTTTTTTTTGTTAAAAATAATTACTTAATTTAAATGTTTTTGGTTCAAATATTATTCATCGAATTATAAATAAGGTGTTTTTAAAATTTTTAAGGATGCACTGCGTGTATTCGGACAAAATTCTCGGCAACCAATTTTTGGAAAGGTAATATAAATTATTTTATTTTATTTCTGAAATTATTGAAATTAAATATTGTTTTATTTAAAATAAAATATTATAAAATATATGTAATTGAATTCCAGAAACTCTTTGATGATGAAAAATAAATTAAATTAGTTCAAATAACAACTATACTTTAATACCGTTCAATTAGGTCCGATTTAACTTTTTAATATTTTATTAAAACAAATTTAAATAAATAAAGGGGAATGAATGAATTCATTTCGTCTCTCTCAGATTGTACCCGTTTTGAGTGCACAGTGGGCCAATACATTGGTGAAATTTGCCGCTATTTGTTGGCCCAACCGGCGTCTCCGGACGATCGGGCGCATCCCATTCGGGTGAGAAGAACAAAAATTACGATTTTATTCGATATTTTCAATTTTTAAATAATAATGAATATTCCGAAATGGTGTGCTATTTTAATTTTTGTATTCTGGTTCAATTTTTCGATGGCTGCTCAAAATTTTTTGTGTTTGTTGAATTTATACAAAAATTAAATTTAGGCTAATTAATGTTTTTGGTGAAAGGCCCGCAAACATTAAATCCCCCCATTTTATATAAAAATGTTTCAATTAGCTAATTATTATTTTTTTTAACATTTTGGCTGCTCCTCGGCAACGGCCTTCGCCCACAAATTTGGCGCGATTTTGTGCAACGTTTTGGCATTGCTAAAATTGGCGAATTTTACGGTCGGTGTTATTTTCGAAATTTATTTTTGTGTGATGAGAGAGAGCATTATGTTGGGCGTCCCCCCCGTTGTCCAGCATGGCGCAGTGCAATGTTTTGCCAAAAATTGCTTTTGTTGGGGGGGGGGGGGTGAAAGTTCAATTCCCCCCGCGTGCGGCAATGACGAATAATATGCTTCAGATGTGAATATAAATGCAATGTGCGAAACGATTAGTCTTTCTGAGCCGAGTCTTAATTTGTTTTTATTTATGAATTACCCCATTTTGTTTTTTATTTGTCCCGGTTTATAACAATAATATGCTTTCGGAAATCCAAAACTAAGTCCATTGACATTGAGCGGTCTGGATCAAACAATTTTTTGCACCTTTGTCCGGCCACCGGATTTTCCAATAGTCCCCGAGGGGGTACACACAAAACGCCCCGAAGTGACTGCGTTCCTAGCTCTAAGTAACCCCCAAAGGCATTTATTCTTAACTCCAATAAAACCCCTGAAGGCCGAAGACTTTTTAACTTCCCAATAAACCCTTAAGGCATTCTCAACTCTTTAATAAAACCCCCGAAGGCATTCTTAGCGCCAGATAACCCATGAAGGCATTAACTCCGATAAAGCCACTGAAGGCATTCTTACCTAACATTCGTACCTCAAATATGCTCAACTAATTTTTTCCAATTATTAAAAGAAAAAACTTTTCCTTCTATAAAATCTTATTCTATAAACGCGTAAAAACTTTCTGCTAAAGGCAGCACCGAGGGCAACTCCAACCTGTTGAACATTGACAACCGGCCCGGCGCGTGCGGCTTCATCCCCATCTACAGATCGCTGGACCGATTTTTCCCGCTCCAACTGCTCAAGGTGGACCCAAAGTCGGGCGAGCTGTTGCGCGACGAGCGCGGCTTTTGCATCAAATGCGTGCCGGGCGACACCGGCGAATTGGTGTTGTTTAATTTAAAATGGAATTTAATTTTTAAAAAATGCTTTATCCCCCCACGCCAACAGGTTGGTGCCATCCGCAACGACCCGTTGTCCCGTTTCGAGGGCTACGTCAATGAGAGCGACACGCAGAAGAAGCTGATCAGGAACTGCCAGTCGGCTGGCGACCAGGTGTTCTCCACCGGCGACGTGCTGCACTGGGACCGGCTTGGCTACGTCTATTTTAAGGTGGAAATTCTTTATTCGATTTTTTCTAGTAAAATTTGAAAATATTTAAACGATACGAGGAGTTAATAAAATTTGAATATGTTCACAAAATTGAATTTTAGTAAAATTTGAATCCACTTTTACGGAAATTTCTTTCAAATTTTACGAGTAAAAATTTGAATTTAATTGAGGTTTTTTTAAATAATTTTTTATTCAAAAATTTTACGAACTCCTCATATATTTTCAAATTTTTTACTAGTGAAATTCGAATAATCCTAATAATATTCAAATGCCGACACAAATATATTGACAAAAAAACAGCAAAAATCCATTTTGGAGGGGGGGGGGGTGTTTAGAAAATTTTCAAATTTCACGTGGCAAAATTTTACGAATGATTCTTACCTATTTTAAATGTCAAAAGCTTATGCAAATAAATGCCTTTTGTGTGTAGGATTTACATATTTGTTTTTTGAAATTTAAAAATAATATTACCTTATTAGCGGTGTGTAACATTTAGAATTTTGTTCATTTCATTTTTAGGATCGCTGTGGCGACACCTATCGCTGGCGGGGCGAAAATGTCAGCACAACTGAGGTGTGTGTGTTTTGTTGTGTTGTGTTGCAGCATTTCAAGATTTGGGTGTGATCGGATCATTGACCCGCCCCAGACCGGGTCCCAATCGAATAGGCGATTGATTATAGACAATTCTCGAATAGTTATGGCGAGAAAAAAAAATTAAAACTCTTGATTTTTGGGGTGGATTTCTCTGGTGGTCATAACTTTTTTGAGTTTTGTCCAATCGTAAAGCTCTTTTTAGCTTATAAAATAGCTTCACTCTTTGTGGCGCTTTCGAATGGCCTTAAACCAGGGATGCCATCAAAAATTTTTCAAAATAAGGACAGTGAAGCTCAAAAATAAGATTTTGCTGGCATTTTGTTTGCAAAAATAAGGACACTTTACAAAATGTTCAAAAATGCAGTAAATTTTTATTTTTTGCATGAAATTTGAGTTTTTTAACCATATTTCTCTCCTCAGACAATTTTTCTCAACAATTTGGGCTTGGGAATTGCTCCCATGGATTTTCGAAAATTTTGCCGATTTTCAAAAATAATGGATTTTTTTCACGAATTCTGTTTTAGTAGGGGGGGGGGGGGTCGGCGGTGCCGATAGGCGCCGCCGAAAAATTTTTTTTGGAATTTTGACTCAATTTGTAATGAAAATTGGTCCAATTCGCTTCGAAATTTTCTAATTTTGAAAATTGGATCAAAATATTATGAAAATCTTCACAAAATTCGAAAAATAAGAACAAAATAAGGACGAAGGCCTCAAATAAGGACAAATCTTATAAATAAGGACAAATGGCATCCCTGCCTTAAACGAATGTCTGAATTGGTCGAGGCTGAAGCAAGTTATTGGCCCTCGGTCCCACATCAATGATCAGTTTTGGAAAATGATCTGCTGATCACATTAATCGATGAACCATCAAATTATGAAAGTGTATAAATAACGCGATTCTCTTAATTCAATAAGGTGGAAGGCGTGTTGCAGCCGTTGCGTGCCATTCTGGACGCCACTGTTTACGGAGTGCAAGTGCCGGGCAGAGAGGGTCGCGCGGGCATGATCGCGTTGACAATGGTGGACGGCACGGACGAAGAGGTGATCGATCGATCGATCGGGTGGGAGTGGTGGCGATTAGAAAATTGAATACAGTGCCAGTCTGGAATGATGATGTGTACATATTAGAGCCCGTTGAGGACCGATCACAAGATTTTGATCGAGAATCTCGACAAATCTCGGTCGAGCCAAAATTTCTTCAATCCAAAATTCTCGATCGAGAATCTCGATCAGTCCGTGCTCTGTACATATTATGTGACCCCTTCCCGTCTTTAGACATTCATCGATCAGCTGTCCGCCCACCTCGTTGACCAGTTGGCGCTGTACGCGGTGCCGGTGTTCCTGCGCATTTGTGACCAGGTGGACCGGACCGGCACGTTCAAGCTGAAGAAAACGCAGCTACAGCAGGAAGGTGGGCAACACGGGCAACCAAAATGGTAACCTCCGGCGGGTGGGACTTAAACCCACGCCTTCTTCATCCAATCCCCGTGGGCCCAGACGTGTGCCAGATCACTTTCGAGAAAATATGGCAACCGGCTCTAAAATATTGGAATTTTTATGGCGTCGAGGGTCAAAATAGTGGCATTTTTAAGCTAATTTTTCTTAAGGAGAAGCTCAAAAATGTGGCAAAATTGTGCTGGGTGTGGTGAATATTGCCAAAAAAGTGACAAATTTCCAAAATAGTGGCATTTGCCACTAAAAGAGTGCATTCTGGCACTACCTGTCTTCCACTGAGCTACCGCGCCGCTTCTTTTTTTGTTTGGATGGCATAATAAGTCAATAATATTGTGTATTGTAGGGTAGGACGGGACCGGGACCAGTACTGAAATGGTCAATTTTTCCCATTTTGGTACTGAAATTTTGCTCCCGGTTTTTAAAAATTCCTTTAAAATCCCCTTATAATAGTCTCGGGTTTTTACCAAGCATTTTTTTTCTCTTGTTTTTGTCCAGTACTCCCAAGTTTTTTTTTGACCGGGACCAAATTTAATCCCGGTCCCGGTTTTTCCAAAAGTCCCGGTCCCGCCCTACCCTAGTGTATTGTATTTAATTAAAGGCTACGATTTGCGCCGCTGTGCCGCAGGGAACCATTTGTTTTATTGGGACGCGGGCCGCAAGAGGTACGCGCCGCTCAGCGCCGACATGCAGTCGCGCATCGACGACGGCACATACACAAAAATTTGATGATTAGAAAAGAAAATGTTTGTTCACTTTTACATATAACACAAACCCACCGCGTGAGGCGCGCTTTCATCTCGCTAACAATTTTGTTTTTGTGTATTTTCTTGTCGTCTCCAATTCCTCCCCAACCTTTTCGTTTGTGCTCAATGGAATCAATCAATCAATTAATCATAACATATTATTATTATTAGGGCCCGGTGCCGGACCGGAGTCCGGCTCGAGTTTCCGGAATCCGGGTTTTTTGACCATTCCGGATTTATTCGGAAAATCCTTCCGGAAAATTTTCAAAATTGAAAATCCGGTTCTGGATCCGTAAATTTGATTTCACCGGGCCCTAATCATTATATTGCCAATAAGTGCCTGCCCTCGTTGAAAACAGATGAGAATTTGCAGAGAAAATATGCATTTATATATTGTGTGTGTGTTGAATTTAAACCTTTGTCTGAACATTCATTGCCTTAGGGCCCAAAAATTGATAAAATCAAAAACGTTTAAAAGAGCAATTAAATGGTTAAAAACAGGTCGGTCACTACTTAAGGTTCAAATAAATCGATACCTGCAAAAAAAAGGTCAAAAACGGTCTTCCGATTATAATTTTAGGGGAAAAAACCCCTGCGGGCATGAACGAGGGTGCCCGGCCACCTGCTGCCAATGGAATTTTAGAGCCATATGTTGTCAATTTGGTTCCTTCCAATTCATATTTTATGAGGCCATCTGGCTAAAAGAGAATTTTTTTTTTTATTGGAAAATTATGTCGCAAAATATTTTATGTTTAATCTCAGAGCAATTTCCAGCAGTTGTGTCGGAACCCTTCCCTTTTTTGATATGTGTCTAAGAATTACTTGCCCTATCAAATATAAAAAATTGGTTCATTTCAGATCGATTTGAAAAAATTGATTTATTCCCTAAAGGGCACATTTTGGGTAATTTTTGGGTAATTTGAAGGGCCATATATTGGCTTAAACTGATCGGAACCCTTCCCTTTTTTGATATGTGTGTGAAGATTAATTGATTATTTGATTGATTGGCATTAAATGCCAAAAAAGTTTTAAAATGTTCCAAAGAATTGGCTTAAATTTTTAACATTTTGCTTTATGTATGTATCTGATTTGAATGCAAATTCGGACTATTTTTGGAGTTTTTGAAACAAAAATTCAAAGGTCACTAATTTTTGGAAAAATTCAGGGGTTTAGAGTCGAAAATTTCGTTTTGACCAATTCGTAACCCCGGGGCTCGAATTCGAACAATTTTTGGAAAATTCAAAAAATCTTTTGACCTCAAACTCATTCATTTTTGTTTATATTTGTGCCAAAAACTTTTGAACACGCGCCATGAATAACATTGCACCAAAATAAATGTTCTAAACATATTTTTTTATTTAATAAAAAGTTTAAATAAAGCGAGTTTAAATCTATGAAAGTTAGCATCCGATCACAACACTTCTGGGTTAACATTTTTCTCTAAATAATAATAAATTGAAATTTTTAAATAATTATAAAGCAAAAATAATCAAAATGCTAATGTGGCCAAATGTAATGGTTTTGGAATTAAATGCGAATTTTTTTACCATAAGACGCATTTGCAATTGAACCTTTGACCCTTCACTCACAAACAATCCATTTTCCCATCAATCTCGAATGATGAATGTCCGATAACACTTTCATTTTGCATTGCCCCCCCCCCCCCCGGCGTCCTTTACAATGCTAACATCGGGGGAGGGGCACCGAGAGAAACCTTTCATTCCACAAAATGATGTCCTTCGGATTGGGATCGGCTTCATCATCTTCTCCTAACGCAACGCTTTCGATCGCACTTTTTCGTCTTAATCTCCACCGTGGAATAAACACATACCGTAAATACTGTTTTAATTACTCACCCTGTAATAATCCCCCACCCCCCCCTGTAATAATTACCCACTCTAGGAGAGGGTTGAAAATAATTACGCATGGGTAATTAAAACAGTATTTACGCTAAGTGATTTTGGAGGAAGTCAGGTTGGGACAAGGGGACAACATTGAACATTTTTTTGTCATTTCCACACAAAAATTCCAAAAGAAAATTGCGATTCGAAAAGGGTGCGTCATTTGAATGCTTTTTCTTAGTCTTTCATCGGCAAAAGCGGGCGGATGATTAACAAAATATCTTTGGTTTGATATAAATTGTTAATGAATCAACCAAAAAAATTCATCCATTTCTAAGACGGCGGCAGCAAACAGAATATTTTTATTCCATTTGAATTGTACAAAATATAAATACATAAAGGCTTTCTTATTCAAATAATTAAATGTAATAGAAAATGCCATCAATAGGAGTGAATGTACATTTTTTTTAGCTTTTGTTTTCAATCTTTTCTTCTGGCAATTTTAATATGTGCAAAAAAGTCACTTTAATTTAATTTTTTTTTGAAATAAATACTTCCAAATTTTACCCGTTTTTTGGCACTCCGCAATTACCCCCCCCCCCCCCGCCCCCAGTTAGCTAATCATTTATTCCAGCTGAATTGAAAAAAAAGATTATGAGTTTGAAAAATGAATTTTGTTTATTTAAATAATTTAAGGTGCAAAATGCGTATTATTCTTATTTTAATAAATATTATTTTGTGTTTGCCATGGAACCTCTCAAACGGCAAAAAGAGTTCCAAGTCTAAAAAAATCTCCCATTTCGAGTTTCGAGGAAACTTTTCTTTGGAGTAAAAATAAATTTTATAAAATAATTGACTTTTTTGTCATTAAATTCTTTAAAATTCAGGGCAACACCCAATGAAAATGACGTGTCAGATGAGTGCTGTGGCGAGAATGTATAAATTTAAACTATTTTAATCAATTTTAATTATTTTTGAATATTTTGAATCAATTTTAATTATTTTTGAATCATTTTGAATCAATTTTAATTATTTTTGAATATTTTGAATCAATTTT
Source organism: Globodera rostochiensis (assembly GCA_018350325.1). Classification (NCBI taxonomy): domain Eukaryota; kingdom Metazoa; phylum Nematoda; class Chromadorea; order Rhabditida; family Heteroderidae; genus Globodera; species Globodera rostochiensis. The sequence continues at coordinate 3,278,390 of JAEVLN010000009.1, read as the reverse complement.
AATTATTTTTGAATCATTTTGAATCAATTTTAATTATTTTTGAATCATTTTGAATCAATTTTAATTATTTTGAACAATTTTAATTATTTTTGAATCAATTTTATTATTTTTGGATTATTTTAGATGGTCTACAGTGTCACCATGAACGATTCTCGCATAATCCGAGGCAAAAAATTTGATTGTTCCAACAAGTGGTTGCTTGAGCGCTACAAACTTTCGGACAAATATGCGATCAACGAAACAATCACGGTTAGAAAAGCTATTTTTTTAATTAATTAAATTCAACGATTTAAATCATTTAATTGAATAATAATAAGTTTATTCTTTATGGAACACCAATTCTGAAATTTTAATGAAATAAAAACTAAATATTAAAAATCAAAACAAATCCAGCTTAGCAAAAAAGAGTTGGGTAGTGACCGGGAATGCCATACTTTTCCCGCGGGAATCTCCGAATTATACTTTTAATAAACAAATTATAATAATAATAAATAAATTTCAGGTCAAAAGCCCCGGCCACCCGAAATTCGTGTTCGTGACAGCCGCCGTTGACGAATATTACCCATCTTTTCGAGCTTTGCTTGCCAACATCAAAGACAAATTCGGTTGCACACAGCACGTAATCGCTTATGACCTGGGGATGGTGACAAAAAACAAAGAATGGGTAAAATGATTAAATTATTTTAAATTTCTAAATCGAAAAACTTTTCAAAAGTGACAAAAATTTACTTTAAATCGCTAAAAAATTGTTTTTTTTAAAAAATTAAATAAAATATAATTTAAAAGATAAATGAAATCAATTCGATTTGCAATTTGGAATGGCGCATTTTCGATTATACGCAAATGGACGAAGGCCGAGTGCGGGCTCTGAAAAGCAATGCGTGGAAACTTTTTGTTCTCGCGGTAATTTGAATTAAAAATTTGAATTAAAAATTAATTCAATCAAATTCAGCATGTTTTTTCGGAATTTGACACATTCGTTTGGTTGGACAATTCAATTGTTTTTGAAAGCAACAATTTGGCAACACTTTTTGCCCCTATTCAAAGCGGCAAAATCGGGGCCGTGCAATTGCCAAGCTGTATGTATTAAATTATTTACAATAATTTTAATGTAAAATCTGTATTATTAAAATTTGTAAAATTTTTGCCATAATTACTATCATATATCAAACAAAATCATTTTTGTATTAAGTTTCGGGACATGGAATGAACCGCGCCACCCATCCAGGTGGTAAAAGTGGAAATTTTAAAATTTGAAAGTTTTCAAGGAATATATGACTTTTTGCCCACGCACACCAATTACGGGGACACCAAAACTTTTGATCTGACCGGCGACAACGACCCGCCACAATTTGAGGCCGTTTTTGTCGTTGTCCACAAAAGCGAAGAAAGTCGTCTGTTGCTGAAATGGTTCGATTTAGATGGGTTTAAACACCAAAAATATTAAATGCCAAAAATGGGAACAAATTAAAAAAAGAGTTTGTTTTTGGGTTATCGAAAAGTGTGGTAAATCAAAATGTATGATTTGAACTCAAACCAGTTTTTGAATAAAGGGTTGAAAGGTCAATTTGTTGTTAACAACAAATTATTTTGATTTTCTTTTATTCGAAAATATTTTCTTTTTTTCAGGGCATTGCTTTGTGCCGCCGAGTCCAATTGTATTGTGCCAATTGGACAGACCAGAGCATGCATATACACGACAAAAGCGCCGAATTTGGTTTGCCACAGGCAGGATGGAAGTCTTCTCGGAATCCTTCGCTACAACATGGAATACCGGCACGAAATTGAAGGTCATCATTCTTTTTGTTCACATTTTGAAAACTTTTATTTGGAAAACTTAAATGATCAAATCTCCTTTTTAATAATATAAATATTTAATTTTGTCCGTAACCTTCTCACAAAAATTAAAATTGTTAAAAAAATGTTTTTTATTTTGTTTTAAATTGATTATTTTTCTTTTTGTTCAAGATCCATCGTTTTTGCCACAAATTAGCCCCAATCATCCGCGCAGCACACCGAAACAGCTCAAGTCCAATGGAATGGATGGGCTTTTTGAAGTAAATTGGGACCAAACTTTTGGTGGTTCCAAGGCCGATTGGCTGCACAAAGTCCAGTGTTGTTAGAGTTGATGATGTGAAAGAAATGCCCGATTTGGTGACCGAAACATTTTTTTTTGTAAAATTATTTATCACAACACCAACCTTTATTATGCTTAACCCGCCTTTAATGGGGGCTCTATCAGGGAGTCTCTGAGCTTCTCTTATGGATAAACTACTCAAAAACAATTGATCTTCTGAGTTTTTTCACTTTTATAGGATTTTGTAGAATCGCCTTTGGGTAACATTGACATATTTGATATTTCGAATTAAATTTACTAACAAAATATTAAATTAAATCATTTTCTTATAAACCTCAAAAAATGGAATCTATCAAATTTTCCCGCAATTTTAGTGCTTTTTGAATGATTTTGAGGCTGAAATTAATTTTTGGAAAATTTGAATTTTTGAAAAAATGTTCGAATTAGGGTTCGGGGTATGAAATTGGTCAAGATGGAGGTCAGAATTAGTTCTACGCTCTTGCCCTAGACTTGAATGTTGTTGGTTTAAATTAAATTGAAATTTGTTGTTTTTTAAAATCCTTTCTTATTTGTTAGTGACGAAATGTCGTTGACGAAGAGTCGTTGACAAAAAGTCCATTGACGAAAAGTCAGAGAACCATTCAATTAAATGAATTGATCAATGGGCAAGAAAGTCATATTGGTCATGTTCGGAGTAGCTTTAAAGCCACAACGAACAATGTTATATTTAGGGTTGTCACCCCGCGTGCGGGGTTGAGAATTGCGGGGTCGGGGTTTTTCGGGGGCGGGACTGTCGGGGTCGGGGTTGCGGGGTTTTTTCAAAATTTTAGAGGTCAAATTTTTGTTTTTTTTTTTAAATTTATTGACATTAGAGCCGATTTTTTAAATTTGTTCTGATAGAAGAGAAGGGAAGTGCCTCAGTGATGTAACCGGATCCTAAACAGTGTCCGAAAACCGGAATTCCCGACCCAAAAATGCCCGGAAAATTCAAAATTTGAAAATAATTTTTAAGTTGTCAACCATTTTTAAGAGAATTTTTATTCACTTTTGAAGGGGGAGACGGGGAGGGGTCGGCGGTGCCGACAGGCGCCTTGAATTTTTGACTAATTTGTTAAGGGATTTGCAACCAAATTTTAAAAATTCGGTAATTTTTTGAAGCTTTTTAATAGTAGGAGAGGTCCGGTAAAGCAAAATCTTTACATTAATCGGCAATCTTGGCTAAGAAAATGAAAACAAAAATTCAAAAAAATGCGGTGAATTATTCAAAAATTCAGGTTTTGCACGCATTTAATTAAAAAATATTTGAAAATTTATTAAAAAAGTTCCATTCAGCGCCGGTGGGAAATTTATTTTTACTCATTTGTTGAATTTGCAACCAAAATTGTCAATCATTGTTAAGAAAATTGCAGCAAAAATTCAGAAGATGGAGCGAATTTTTTCAAAAAATCTTATTTTTGCGGGGGTGACAACCCTATTTATATTGATGTTTTTTATTTACAGTTTTTTGTGAGCATTATTTAACATTTTTTTCTTACAAAAAACATGTGTGACTAACGAGGGGAATGGCAATGGTCGCCCCCAGCTCATCACTTTTTTTTAACAAAATAACTTTTTTTCAAAATCGGGAAAAAGGTGTTTCTAGGGGTATTCGGGGCATAGAATCCATATCTTTTTCTGTTTCGGCCGATTCCGAACCCCGGACAAGATACTGCAATAAATCGAGTTTGAAAAAATTGATTTGTTTAAATATTCGAATTCGGGTTTTTGGATTTAGAATCAGACAAAATGGAGGTCAGATATAGGTTCTACGCCCCCGAATACCCCTAGAAACACCTTTTTCCCGATTTTGAAAAAAAATTATTTTGTTAAAAAAGTGATGAATTTTTAAAAGTTTCACCAACTTTGAGCTGAGATATGAGTTTTTAAAGTCCCGGAGCAGTGGTTTTTCAAGAAAACATGCAAAAATAAATTGCATTTTTCACCTTCACTGTGTGGGCGGGCCAAAAAAACCGAAAATTTACAAAGTAAATCGAGGGCGCTCAACATGATAGCCATGGTTTGAAAGTGATCTGAGTGGTCACAGTAAGGGTTGTTCCCCTCGTAAGTCTTATAATATCAACAGGTGGAAGAAGAGAAGCAGGAAAGAGGAGGAAAAAACTCCTTTTTGGTCCAATTTGGGGCCCAAAACATTTTACACCTATAATTTACTCTTGATAGGCCTAAGCCTAACGCGCCCCGAGCCTTGATGGCTTAGGCCTAAGCCTAACGCACCCCATGCCAGGGTGGCTTAGGCCTAATGTTTACACCGGAATTCTGGCCGAATTGGCCAATGTGACTTTGTCGGATCAGAAAAAGCACTTTATGTGGCATTTCGATTTATGGCAAATAATTTTTATGGTCCCCGAGCCCCAAAACTTTTTGAGCACTTTTTGGGTAATTTGAAGGGCCATATATTGGCTTAAACTGATCAGAACCCTTTCCCTTTTTGATATAGGTCAAGAATTACTTGCCCTATCACATATAAAAAATTGGGTATTTCTACACTATATGGGAGTGGTTCGGATCCGAATAAAAATACTACCAATCGATTCCTCTCATCGAGCTGAGTCCGAATCCGCAAAAATTTTGCCGCGGAAACCACTTTGAAGAAAGTTATGGACCCTCAAAGTTTGCAAAAACCATAGGGGGGACCCTTTTGGTCAATATTTTTGGAAAATTTTTTTTTCTAAAAATGGTCTGAAAATATGTTATTTGATGCAATGATTACGAATTCGGCTATAGAAAATAAAAATTGAGATTTAAAGCGGTTTTTGAACCGGTTTGAATTTTTGAAAATTAAGGAAAAAACGACTTTTTTAACAAATTGCGCTTAGGCCTAAGCCTAATGAACCTTAAGCTTAGGGTGGGTTCGGCCTAAGCCTAACGAACCCCAAGCTCGGGTGGCTTAGGCCTAAGCCTAAGCCTAACGAACCCCAAGCCAGGGTGGCTTAGGCCTAAGCCTAACAAAGCTCAAGCCAGGGTGACTTAGGCCTAAGCCTATTGAATACTAGCTTTTGAAAGCCTATATGTATGTTTGCCTATTTTTTAAGCAATGGACAACTGAGTCCCCACTAGAAAAGACACTTCAGTCCCGGGCTCATAACTTGCTTCAAAGTGGTTTCCGCGGAAAAATTCCTTCAGATTCGTGCGTTAGGCTTAGAGTGGAGTCGATTGGTAGTAATTTCACTCGGATCCGAACCACTCCCATATAGTGTAGAAATTCCAAAAATTGGTTTATTTCAAATCGATTTAAAAAATTGATTTAGTCCCTATGGGGCAATTTTGGAGACGACCCCATTTTGGGGCTCGGGGTCGGGCTTAACCCTAGTTCAATCCCCTAAGAGTGGAGCTAAACACACTTATGAAAGTTTGTGATTTCGAATGCATAATAATTAGACAAATGATGAAATTTTACAAAAAAAAAAATGTTTCGATCACAAATCAGACATTTATTTTATATCATTACGCTAGCAACACTGGACTTTGTGCAGCCAGTCGGCACTGGAACCGCCAAAGGTTTGGTACCGATTGGTGTAAAAAAGTCCATTCATTCCAGGATGATCTCGGCTTATTTGTGGCAAAAACGATGGATCTTGAACATAAAAAGTTCAACATTAAATAATAAAATTACAGAATAATCTTGGTTATCAATTTTAACAAGAATAAAAACAACAATTTTGATTTGTGAAGTTTTTCAAATATTTATAGAATTTACTAAAAAAGATATAAAAATTTAAATTTAACAATTTGTTTTTTAAATTTTAAAATTAGTCTATTTATGATTGGCGCCCCCAAAGAACCCCTCAATCGTCAAACTGGGTTTTCTGAGGTTTAAAATAAAAGTTTTCAATGTAAACAAAAAACAACGACCCTGAATTTGGTGACGGTATTCCATATTGTAGCGAAGGATTCCGAGAAGACTTTGATCATGACGATGGGTTGTCAAATTTGGAGCTATTTTAGTGTAAGGGCCTTCTTTGGTCTGCCCAATTGGTACAATGCAATCTGCCGTCGCGGCACAAAGCAGTGCCATGAAAAAAACAAATTAAATTCCAAACTGATTTTGAATAAGTCAATCTCTTTGTATCAAAATATAATTTGGATGTTAACAAAACATTGACTTTTTGACCCTTTGTTAAAAATCTTGTTTGAGTTCGAACTGGGACACATTTTGATGTACCACGCCTCCGAAAAGTCAGAAACAAACTTTTTTAATTTGTCACTTTTTGGTATTTAAAAAAAAAATTTTGGCTTTCTAAAATCAAACTAGAGTTGGCCTGGACCGGGATTTTTGCGAAAAAACTGGGACCGGGATTGAGAAATTAAAAAACCGGAATTTATAATGGCGAAATTCAGTCTCAAAATTAGAGTAGGCCGGGATCGGTCTCGGGATTATCCCAGTTTTTGAATCCCGATCCGGTATTAGAAAATCGTAATCCCGATCCCGGTAGGACCGGGATTAACCGGGATAAAAATACACGCCTAAGAATGGGATTTTTGAGCATGCTACAAAAAAGCAAAAATTTCACTTCTTGTTCATCTTTATAAACTTGGAGGAAAATTAGGAAATTGCCAATGAGTTATTTTCACAATTTAAAAAATTCAAAAGTTAATGCAAATTTTTTGCAAAATTTGTATTTCCGATTTCTGTTTTTCCGTTGTTTTTGGGCCTTTTTTCCGTTTTCCGTTTTCCGTTAAAATGCCCTTTTTAACGGAAAAAAAACGGAAAAATATACACCCCTAAGAATGGGATTTTTGGAGGATTGGAATGCGGTTTGGTTGTGGTGTAATGGTGAGTGGTTGGTGGGGGGATATAATTGTGGGTGGGGGTTCAGATCCCCGACTGTGTCAGTGATTATTTCTTATTTTCTGTACAATTACGGTGGTTAAATAATTTTTAAAAATTCTTTTTAACTTTTTCCAATTAAAAAACAAACATTTTAGATGACAATTCACAAGCTTTTCATTCATTTTTTGTTGGACGAAATCAAAAAACATTTTGGGGCTTTTGTTTTCATTTTCATTTTTGGAGCGATTTTCTTAACAAATCTTGTTAAGTTTTTTTTAAAAATTCTTCCGGCGGCGCCTATCGGCGCCGCCGGACCCTTACCACTCCTAATAAGCTTCAAAAATTGCCGAATTTTTTAAAATTTTGGTTGCAAATCCTTAACAAATTGAGTCGAAAATTTCAAAATTTTCTCCGGCGGCGCCTATCGGCACCGCCGACCCCCCCCCCCACCCAAAAGCCTAAAATAGATTTAGAAGGCCGTTGAAAAAAAGACATCCTTCAAAATTTTAAAAAATAATTACTGTTAATATTTCAAAAAATATTTATTAAATAAATTATTTAAAAAAAAATAATTTTTTTATTTTATTTGAAAATTTTTCCGTTTTCCGTTTTTCCGTTGTTTTTGGCCCTTTTTTCCGTTTTACGTTTTCCGTTAAAAAAATATTTCCGTTTTTCCGTTTTCCGTTTTTTGAAAATAAATTTCCGCCCATCCCTGGTCCGCATAAAGCACTCTTGACCTAGAATACAGAAAACCCTGGACTATTAGTCCAGGTAAAACCAGGTCCAGGCCATTTCCAAAACCCAGATCCAGTTCCAGGATTTTTCAAAATTCCGGTTTCTACTCGCAACTACCGACTTGCCACTAATGCACTGATTACGAATTTGTCAATAGAATATAAACTTTGAAAATTTAAAGCGGTTTTTGAATCGGCTGAAATTTTTGCCCCACTTAGGGTGGCTTAGGCCTAAGCCTAACGAATCCCCAAGTCTCTATTCAAAAACCGCTTTAAATTATTTTAAAATTTCGGTTGCAACCCGCGGGCTCCCCGGTTTTTACCAAAAATACCGGTCCCGGTTTTTATCAAAAATCCCGGTCCCGGTTTTTATCAAAAATACCGGTCCCGGTTTTTATCAAAAATACCGGTCTCGGTTTTTATCAAAAATACCGGTCCCGGTTTTTATCAAAAATACCGGTCTCGGTTTTTATCAAAAATACCGGTCCCGGTTTATACCAAAAATCCCGGTCCCGGTTTTTACCAAAAATACCGGTCCCGGTTTTTATCAAAAATACCGGTCTCGGTTTTTATCAAAAATACCGGTCCCGGTTTATACCAAAAATCCCGGTCCCGGTTTTTATCAAAAATACCGGTCCCGGTTTTTACCAAAAATCTCCCGTTTTTTATCAAAAATACCGGTCCCGGTTTATACCAAAAATCCCGCTCCCGTTTTTATCAAAAATACCGGTCCCGGTTTATACCAAAAATCCCGGTCCCGGTTTTTACCAAAAATACCGGTCCCGGTTTTTATCAAAAATACCGGTCCCGGTTTTTATCAAAAATACCGGTCTCGGTTTTTATCAAAAATACCGGTCCCGGTTTATACCAAAAATCCCGGTCCCGGTTTTTATCAAAAATACCGGTCCCGGTTTATACCAAAAATCCCGGTCCCGTTTTTATCAAAAATACCGGTCCCGGTTTATACCAAAAATCCCGGTCCCGGTTTTTACCAAAAATCTCCCGTTTTTTATCAAAAATACCGGTCCCGGTTTATACCAAAAATCCCGCTCCCGTTTTTATCAAAAATACCGGTCCCGTTTTTATCAAAAATACCGGTCCCGGTTTTTACCAAAAATCCCGGTCTCGGTTTTTATCAAAAATACCGGTCCCGGTTTATACCAAAAATCCCGGTCCCGTTTTTATCAAAAATACCGGTCCCGGTTTTTATCAAAAATCCCGGTCTCGGTTTTTATCAAAAATACCGGTCCCGGTTTATACCAAAAATCCCGGTCCCGTTTTTATCAAAAATACCGGTCCCGGTTTTTATCAAAAATACCGGTCCCGGTTTTTACCAAAAATCCCGGTCCCGGTTTTTACCAAAAATCTCCCGGTTTTTATCAAAAATACCGGTCCCGGTTTTTACCAAAAATCCCGGTCCCGGTTTTTACCAAAAATCTCCCGGTTTTTATCAAAAATACCGGTCCCGGTTTATACCAAAAATCCCGGTCCCGGTTTTTATCAAAAATACCGGTCCCGGTTTTTACCAAAAATCTCCCGTTTTTTATCAAAAATACCGGTCCCGGTTTATACCAAAAATCCCGCTCCCGTTTTTATCAAAAATACCGGTCCCGGTTTTTATCAAAAATACCGGTCCCGGTTTTTATCAAAAATACCGGTCCCGGTTTTTACCAAAAATACCGGTCCCGGTTTTTATCAAAAATACCGGTCCCGGTTTTTATCAAAAATACCGGTCTCGGTTTTTATCAAAAATACCGGTCCCGGTTTATACCAAAAATCCCGGTCCCGTTTTTATCAAAAATACCGGTCCCGGTTTTTACCAAAAATCCCGGTCCAGGTTTTTATCAAAAATCCCGGTCCCGGTTTTTATCAAAAATACCGGTCCCGGTTTATACCAAAAATCCCGGTCCCGTTTTTATCAAAAATACCGGTCCCGGTTTTTATCAAAAATACCGGTCCCGGTTTTTACCAAAAATCCCGGTCCCGGTTTTTACCAAAAATCTCCCGGTTTTTATCAAAAATACCGGTCCCGGTTTTCACCAAAAATCCCGGTCCCGGTTTTTACCAAAAATCTCCCGGTTTTTATCAAAAATACCGGTCCCGGTTTATACCAAAAATCCCGGTCCCGGTTTTTATCAAAAATACCGGTCCCGGTTTTTACCAAAAATCTCCCGTTTTTTATCAAAAATACCGGTCCCGGTTTATACCAAAAATACCGGTCCCGGTTTTTATCAAAAATACCGGTCCCGGTTTTTATCAAAAATACCGGTCCCGGTTTTTACCAAAAATACCGGTCCCGGTTTTTATCAAAAATACCGGTCCCGGCACGCTTTTCGATACCCCAAAACCTCTCTTTTTTTTAATTTGTTCCCATTTTTGGAATTTGATTTTTTTGGTGTTTAAACCCATCTAAATCGAACCATTTCATCAGCTGACGACTTTCTTCACTTTTGTGCACAATAATAAAAAGTGCTTCAAATTGTGGTGGGTCATTGCTGGTGAGTTCATAAGTTTTGTTGGCTTCGTAATTGGTGTAGAATGGCAAAAAATCATACATTCCTTTGTAAATTAAAATTTTAAATTTAAATTTATATTTTTACCCGGATGCGTCGCGCGATTCATTCCATGGCCCGTATCTTGTTGAAAAAATGATTTTTGTTTAGTATATAATTCACTTATTGCAAAAATTTTAAACATTTACATAAAATTTATTTTAAATAATTTTAATATCATACAGCTTGGCATTAGGACAGGGCCAATTTTGCCGCTCTGAATTGGCCCCAAAAATTTGGCCAAATTGTTGCTTTCAAAAAAAATTGACGTGTCCACCCAAACGAATGTGTCAAATTCCGAAAAAATTTGCTGAATTTAATTAAATTAATTTTTAATTCAAATTTTTAATTCAAATTACCGCGATAACAAAAATTTTCCACGCATAACTTTTCAAATCTCGCACCCGGTCATCGACCATTTGCGTAAAATTAAAGATGCGCCATTCCAAATTGCAGATCGATTTGATTTCATTCATCTTTGAAATTAAAATGTTTAAAAGATTGTATCGTTAATTATAAATAAAAAATTTAACGACCAAAACTAATTAGGCGCGAATTTAGGAATAAATGTTGTTTTTTATTCCAAACTGTCCATGAAAAGTAGCCAATTGGACAAAATGTACGGTAACGGGGTAAACGACAAAAGGTCCTGTCGCTCAAATCGGATAAAATGTCCAAAATGCATAATTCAAAAAAAAGCAGCAACCTTCCAAACTCAAAAACACTTATCTAGGTTTGTTTTGGTGCTAAACTGATTTCGATCCATCAATTTTGTGCGCAAAAGCCGCAAAAAAGAATATGATAATTTTAAGCCTTTAGGTTATTAAAAACGGTTCAGAAAAAATTTCATTTCCAAAATATTGCAACCAAAAGCTTAGTTGTTGTCAAATTGCTGAATTCGTCACACTTTTGAAAAGTTTTTTGATTTTGAATTTTTTACTTTCGGTTCACCGAGCCACCCTGGTTGCGGTTTTAATTAGTGTTCGGCACGGTACGGTATTACCGCGGTATTTTTCGGTATTACCGCGGTATTTTTCGGTATTACCGCGGTATTTTTCGGTATTACCGCGGTATTTTTTTCGGTATTACCGATTCGGTATACCGACCGAAGAAATTTTGGGATTTCGGTTTTTTTTCGGTATCGGTATTATACCGAAATACCGATACCGAATACCGACCAAGATATCTCTGACTGGAATACCGCGGTATTTTCGGTATTTTTCGGTATTACCGCGGTATTTTTCGGTATTACCGCGGTATTTTTTATCGGTATTTTACCGAAATACCGATACCGAAAAAATTGTGAGATTTCGGTTTTTTTTCGGTATCGGTATTATACCGAAATACCGATACCGAATACCGAAAAACCCCATTTGCCGAACACTAGTTTTAATAGCAAAAACTTTTATTGTTAATTATAATGTAATCATAATTATTTTATAAATTAATCATTTTACCCATTCCTTGTTTTTTGTCACCATCCCCAGGTCATAAGCGATTACGCGCTGTTTGCAGCCATACTTTTCTTTAATGTTAGCAAGCAAAGCTCGAAAAGATGGGTAATATTTGTCATCGGTGGCTGTCACGAACACGAATTTCGGGTCGCCGGGGCTTTTGACCTGAAATATTATTTATTATTATTATTATTTGTTTATTAAAAGTATAATTCGGAGGTTCCGCGGGATAAGTACGGGATTCCCGGCCCCTACCCAATGTATTTTTTTAATTCTTTGATTTGCAATAAACTCGGTAAATGCTCCCCCTAAAACCAATTTTTTAGGATGCATTTTTTAGGTAAAATTTTGTTTTGATTTTTAAGAATATATTTAGTTTTTATTGGCGCGCTAACATAATGTCAAAGCCACGGATAAAATTTCACAAATGGTGTTCGATATAAGAATAAACTTATTATTTTAACGGACTATAATTAATTAAACGATAAAAAATCCAACTTTAAATCCTGGAATTTAATTAATAAAAAAAAACAGTTCTTCTAGCCTTGATTGTTTTGTTCATCGCATTTTTGTCCGAAAGTTTATAGCGCTCGAGCAACCAAATGAAGGAACAATTAAAGCGCCTTTTGCCACGGATTATGCGCGAGTCGTTCAATGTGACATTGTAAATCATCTATTGTAAAATAATTCAAAAATATTAAAATTGATTCAAATAATTTTAAATTTGTACCTTTTCACCAAAACACTCATCCAGCACGTCATTTTTGTTGGTTGTTGCCCTAAATTTTATTAATGGCAGTTCCGGTTCTTTTGGGGCAATCGAACCGGTCGGTTGGATGAACTTAAATAATTTAAAAATATTTTCATTTTTTGTGACATTCAATTTTCTTGCCCATGCTTCCATGGTGCAGTTGCAGTCGCGGGCGATGAACAGCTTGACATTCTGTTGTTCCATCGACGGCAGCACGTCCAGGCCCAACATCCAAAGTCCAGTATGCTCTCTCAAAAAGTCGCCATTCCAAAATTGTTCGCGGAACTGTTTCCGAAGATTGGCCTCATTGTCGATGAACGCTTTTCCTTCAAAGTAAATATTTCCAAAATAAATATTTAAATATTTAAAAAAAAGTTACCATCATTTACGGTGATCATTGTGAGTAGATCGGTTCCGTTCCCGCCCAAATGGATAGAGAATTGGGTAACATTTGTTCCAAGATTGTAGCTAAAATAAATCTTTAAGCCAAAAAATCTTTAAAAATTTTTGGCTAATTTTTTGATTGGTATGCAAAAACTACGAAATGCTCCTGATCAAAATAAATTTATTTGTTTTTAATACATATTATATCGCCTCCAAAAATCAATTTTTGGCACATTTTAATGCCGTTTATTCATAAAAACTGATTATATTCTTTTAAAACACAAACGGCCGGGATGCAACGGATGCCTCCAGCATTGTCTGACGATTTTCAGTCCCATTTGGCATTGTGTACACCTTGATGCCACGCCAATGAGTTTGGCCAGCAGAAATGCCCTCCTTTTGCATTTTAGACGAGCAATACTCGTCAACCTTGTTGTCCTGGATTTAAAATTAATTATTATTAAATTATATTAACTAATCGTTACCTTTTTGTTGTCGATTTGGAATAATCCTTTCACTTTAAAGCCCAATGAGTCGGCATGGCGATTAAGCATTCCCGGGTAGCAGATTAGCAGGCTTAAAACAGAATAAAATATATTTAATGAATCGCGGCATCTTTAAAATTTTGAAAGATCGATCGGCCTGATCGTTTTATGGTATTTGTTTAAAAGTTGAAGAAAGAGAGGATTGCCCCATTAAATAGTTGTTTACCATAAAACAAGTGAATATTTTAAATAGTATTAAAGAAATAAAGATTTTGAAAAAATCCAGAACCTGGACCCGATGGTCGATGTGACATGGATTTTCCTGGATCTGGATTTTTTCAAAATTTTTGTCCAGAAAATCTAGATCCAAATCTTCGGGAAATCCAGACCCAGAACCCAGATCTAAGTTTTTTCAAAATTTCGGGCTCTAAATATAATCAATAAAATCTTAATAGATTAGCCTAATCGTTTAATTATTGTAAATTAAGCTTCTTTTAATTACCCGTCGTCACAATGCCCGCCCTTTGAATGAAGACGAAATGACAGGCCGTAAGTTGTTTTGCCACGTTTCGCGTCCATTTTTGGCATGCATTGGTCCGTTGCGCGGTATGGAATGGACTTTACTCCATTTTGACCGTCCGTCAGCTTAAGCCTAAATATTTTTTGTTTAAAAAAATTAAAATTTAAAATCTTTTACGGTTTCGTGGAGAGTTGTTGCCCGTTGGAGAGGTTCGGAAGAACAAAAATGATGAAAACATTCACCCAAAGGTTGGGAATGCGCATTTTTCGCTCTGAACAAAAAATTATTTATTTTATTTTATTTAAACATAAATATTTATTTATTTATTCCAATTATGCTTTTTGGATATTCATTCGTCCGCTTTGTGATGGAATAAATGATTAAACCATTGGCTAACACAAATTTTCAGTGCTGAAATGTGTGGACTATGGCGGGGTGATTCATTCATAGAGATGGTAATCAAATCACATTTCGTAGGCTATCACAAATTTTTAATGATTTCGTTTAAAAAAAAGAAAGAATTATTCATAGCGAGTGGAATATTTTACATTTAATTTTCAACACTTTCTTTAAAAAATTAATTAGTATATAAATTTAATTATGTCATTGGGTCAAAACGAACAAAACCAAATTCATTTATAGCTTAATTATTACAATTTGGTTTATGAACACGACACAACTTTGATTCCAAGTCTCGAACAAACTATTTCTTTCGAAAGCTTAGAATTTAAATAATAATTATATAGTTAGAAGTTCGATAAAATTAAATTTTCCAAATTCGAGACCAAGACGAAACCCAAAAAATTCAAAACCCTTCGAGACCGAAACTCTTCTTATGCACAAAATACACGGATTATAAATATTAAAAAAACAATAATTGTTATTTAGACATTATTTATACAAATATTTGTGAAAATTTTGTCCAAAGTTTAAGTGATAGGCTTTGTTTGGTATTTGGTCTCTATTGAAAATTAACCAATTAAATTATTGCAATTTTTGGGTTTTTGGATAAATTTCTTTTTATTCAATTAATAGAATATTCAATTTTTCCGGTCCTACACAATCAATTGTCATATTCTGATTTGTGTAAGCACTGTGTTTGCCCGGGTTGCTGACCACTTGGCTCGTCCGTGGCACATTTTGATGCGCTTCACCTCCTTAAATGTAAAACAAAATTTATAAAACATCCAAAGATTTAAATTGTACCTTTAAAAAGGTTAGTAAATGTACGACTTTGTTGAAGCTGATGTTGAACGCGTTGCAAATGTTGTGGATGGTCCCGATTTGAGTGACAAAGCCCTCCGGTCACGTCTTTGAGCTTTTCATGTGCCCAACCGTTTATTGTACATCAATTTGGAATTTGAGTAAAATTTCGTTTTTACACCCCTAAGAATGGGATTTTGAAAAAGATGGGGGTTTGGTGGTGGTGTGTTTGTGAATGGGGCTGTTGAATTCTAGTGGGGCTTCACCCGACTGTGTAAATGATTTTTCCCGATTTTCTCAGAACATTTACGGCGGTAGTATAAACAATTATAAAAAACTAGTGGAGTGATGTACAACGCTATTTTATGTGCTGGTAAAGCGCTAACGCGCTTATCGAGCTTTGCTACCTAGTTCGGGGTTCGGGGTGTGCAGTTGGGGATGGGGCGCGGGAATGGCAGTTTGAACCGTAGAGTGAGCCAGCTACAACGGTTTGGGATGCGGGGAGGGCAATTTTGAAACTAGCGCTTCTTTGTTGACACGGTCGCGCTGTTCTCGTCAATTTTAATGCATTAATTTTATATGCACATTATATTAATTTAATTTTTGACCCTTCCTTTTTTTCTTTTCGTCCCCTAATAGTGTCGACAAATTCTATGATAATGATAAGCATACGGCCACTATAAAGTATTGAGGGAAGTTAGTTACCGTATAACCTAAAACAGAACCCGGGGGGTTCTATTTTAGGTTATACAGTAGTTATTCCAAATACGTCCCCCCTCCACCCCCCACAAAACATAAACTGAATATTCACCCCGGGGGGGGGGGGTAGAGAAAATTTTTACAATTTTCAAGAACACATTTTTTGTAAACAAAACTTTTTGTTTGTTAAGTAAAGATTAAGATCGAAAAAGGGGAATGAATGCGATTTGGAAGCTGTGCTCTCCCCTAATCGAATCAAAAGTCAGTTTTTGTGTGCACTTCCATTGCACAAAATCAATTTTTGTCTTTAAAGTTTTTATTATTCAAAGTAAGTGCCAAGTCCGGAAATCGCATGCCAATTACATTCACTTCCGCTTTGCCGCACTGCACGCTCGCTTGCACACTTCAACGCGTGAATATTACGATTACGATACGATACACAGCACTGGTGAATACGGTATTGAGACTGTACCTGTCCGGTCGAATTCATTAGCATCGCTGAAGTTTAACATTTATGTTATAAAATTTGCGACAAAAGCTTTATTTGCTACCTTTAATATTAAACTTTTTTATTCATCTTATCAAAATATATATTTCAACGAAAATGAAATTAATGTAATAAAAATGAGTCCGGACCAAACAAATATGTACAAAACTGACCCGAACAGCTTTTTCCAGCAAGTTATTAATTAAGCGTCAAAAACATTTAAATGTGAAAAAAATCGGGAATAAGTTTGAGATTTAAAACAATTTAATATTTGCTTTGTCAAAATGCTAAGGTTTTTTGCCGGTCCGGAAACCGAAATTTCGCGTACCCAAAAGTGTCCAGAACTCCGAAATCCGGTTACATCCCTGGCAAAAATGCATTTGCAACGCAATTAAACAATTGAACTAGAACCTCTTAAACTTTTTAAGTCATCAAAAAACCGAAAAATTTTTGGTCATCCCCCAGAGGGGCTAAAGCTACACTTTTTTGATTTGGAATGCTTAAAATATTTTATTTTTTTCGATTCCATTTTGTTTTTCACCAGTCTTTGATCGGGAACACTTTTGTTCACTAAAATTATGAATAGTCATTTTTTGCTATTTTCGTTTTACATTTGTCGACATTTAATCGCTGCCTCACAAAATATCAACAAATTCATGCTTTTTGAATAGCTAATTTTGAGGCCAAATTGATTTGGTTGACTTTTACGACATTTTTTTTCGTTGGATTTTGAGGCATTGCTATTTGCGGGACTTGTCCGATCAAAGACTCTATTTTTGTTGTCGATGGTTTTTGGCCGATCGGTTTTGGCCACCTTTGATCGGCGCTCGTTCAATTTCAGCGCCCGCCGGTATTTAAGCAACGGCACGCACTCACTGGCCTCACAATGGACTTGGTGGTAGCTCTTTCCATTAAATTTCAGTCATTTTTTATCGGTTGATCAATTTTGATCAGTCCCGATTAGTCTGGGCCTCAAATTTAATCCATTTTATTCCTTCAGAAATGATGACCAAAGCACTGCTCTTCACCTGCTGTTGTGCCATCCTTTTCTGTTTGACGCTAATGGCAGAGGACAAAAGCGGTCAGTCAGTCAGGCAGTCGGTGTTCCGAATTAGAAAGCAGCTAAATGTTTGTTTTTTGATGCAGTATTGGCACTCGGCAACGACGCCGGAGAGCCGCGCATTGGCCGTTACTTTGAGGGGGGCCAATTTGTGCGAGTGAAGCGCGCATGCGGCACAGCCCGCTGCAGTTACACGCGTCAGTGTGACTCATGTTGTGCTTGCGTCGAAGGATTTTGTTGTCCGATTACGCGTTGAAACGTGCAAGAGAGCGTGCCAAGAAATTGTCATGTGATCGAATTTCAAATCGAAACGTTTAATTCTTCCAAACAATATAATTAGAGTTGTGGGCGGTCGGTTTAAACCCGGGGTCCCGGTTTTCGGGTAGGCCAGGTTTTCGACCTCCGGTTTTCGGGTTTGGTTTGGTTTTTGGACGACACCCGGTTAGCCGAACAGAAAGAAACCGGGTTTTGACAACCCATAGAGGAGAACTCTAACAAACTTTAAAACGTTTTAAAATCTGATCAAACAAAATGTGAGTTGTTAAATCCGGGCTTGCGACAAAAAATTCTGGAAAAAGTACATCAACCGCCATAAAAAGATTTTAGTGTCCAAAAAAGTACTAACGAAAACATCGTTAAAATCTTCAAAAAATTTAAGCGAATCTCGGTAATTCGATCGAATCTCGAATAACTTTTCGATATAGACACTATTCGTGATCTTTTCAAAAGTTCTGGTCAAAGTTGTTCAAAAGCCTTAAAAAAGCACAAAATCACACTCAAAATAAATCTCGAAATTATGAAATTGAGAGGCTTTTCGATGCAGCCCTCTGTTTCGTATTACTTCACTCAAATAAACACAACCTTCCCGTTCATAACCGATCCCGGCAATTCCCGACTGGATCCAAACACCAATAAATGCAATTGCCGGCCCGTAAAATGCGGACTGTTCGATTAAAACCATTTAAATGTGTTTTGTAATATTTATTTAAATTAAAAAGTGCGAAATTAGCGGTGTAAGTCGGGATCCCGACAAATCCCGATCAACCCTAAAGTGTGAGATTTGTAATCAAATTTTCTAAAAAAATGCTTTATTATTCCCGATCAATGCCGAACAAGTCTAAAAAACAGTTGGCAGGTTCCCGAATTCAAGCGGGAGCCCAACCGATCCCGTCCGATCTCTACAAAGAAGGTAAAGGTTGCGCGATCATTCAAAATTTTTAAATTTCGTGCCAAATTGGAATGTGCCATGGAGTTGTTGATGCTTGCCTGCATTGGGATGAACGAGTTGGGGATGGCATTGGCCAACTGTTCGGCCCGGTCAATGCACCCCTTGGTGCCGAGCGCCGGGTCCGTCAGCACCAGGTCGGCACCGAACGCGCCCAAAAGTGTGCGCTAAAAGTTTAATTTAATTAAAAAGAATTGCCTGACAAATTTTTTCAATTTAACAAATTAACAAAATAAATATGAAATAATAAAATTTGTTTTATTTATAATTACACAATATTTTGTTTTACCCTCTCCCCGCTCATTGTCGATGGCATTGTGGCAATAAAGTGGTAGCCTCGCGCGCCACAAAAGCTAGAGCTGAAAGTTGACAAAAATAAATTTACGAAACCGAGACTTTTGGGGAAACGGGGCCATTTATAAACAGAGCTTGAAAAAAAAGCGGGACCAGTCTCAGAGTGGACACTTCAGTACTGGTCGTTCCGCCCTAACCTACTAAAAACTAGGGATCGGACTTGAGGACCGATCGAGAATTTCGATAAATCTCGAAAAAAATTAAACGATCGAGATTCGTTCGAGATCACTGAAAATCTCGAGAAATCACGGTAAAAATTGTTAGATTTCAATCGAGAATCTGGATCGGTCCAATCTCTACTAAAAACCAATAATTTCTAATTAAAAGCCCCGCTTTATGCGTATTTAAATTTGGCATTTTTGTGCCGCCGGCGCCGCACCAATGCCCGTATTGCCGCTGGTCGGCTCAATGATCGTGCTGAGGCCGGGCTTGATTTTGCACTGACGTTCAGCCGCCTCGACCATGGCAATGCCAATGCGATCTTTGACCGAGCCGGCCGGGTTCATCCATTCCACCTTCACAGCTAAACAATACAATCATTACTTAATTTTAATCAGTTTATTTAAAGTTCATAAAATGATAAAAATAATAATAATTGGGGGGGGGCAATTTGTATAGTTTTCAATCCAATTAAGTTTCACGAAAGAATTAAGTAATCAAAAAAGTTGTTGTTGGTCTTTTTCTTTTTTGACCATTTGAAAATGCATATTTAGGCACTTTTTTGTAAAGGAACATATTTTGGCAAAAAATGATAAAGTTCCTTTTTTAAATCACATTTTTGGATTTTTTTTTTGCTGTTAATATATTTTTGGCATTTGCGGACCAACTAAAACATGGATAAAAATCGGAAATGGACTAAAAAATATGATTTTTATTTAATTAATGAATTTTTTTGTCGGAATTTTACCGACCGATTTTGGCGGCGCATCCGTCGGCGATTTTGTTCAGATAAACCATCGGCGTATTGCCAACAAGTTCACACACATCCTGACCAATCTGTTCACGTGAAGCCATAATTTAAATTGTTTAAAGTTTTATTTTGACCACCTGAACAGATTTTGTTTTTATTTGGAAATTTATGCAATTTTTTTAAGTATTTAATAGCACAAAAATAGCTGACACGAATTTGTCAAACATTTTTTTCTTCTAAATATCGTCTAAAGAAAAGTTGAATTTTTATTACAAAAAATTATGAATATAAAACAAAATTGAGAGTATTTAAACAAAGTTTTTGCAGCTAGAAAAGTAAAGGGTCCGCCCTCCCCCCTTCCCCCTAAAGGGGTTTTGCACAAATTGAAACGGTTTCGGGAGTCGGGGTTTGCCATGTCGGGGATCGGGGTCGGGGACAACCCAATTTTGAGGGTTCAGGGTCGGGGACAAACCCCCCTTTAAATGCAATCAATTTGGGTTGGGTTGGGGGGGGGGGGTCATTTAAGCTAAAATTGTATCTCAAATGATTTATTTATATATTTGTCGTATCGATTAGTCCATTTCAAATGGAATGAATGAATAAAATGAATGTGCAGCAGCAAAGTGAGGGAGTTGACGACTACGACGAGTGCATCATTTGCTCCTATTTATTGGAGTTTGGGCTAATCTTTACGGTCGGTCGGGATCCCGACAAATCCCGACCAACCCTAAAGTGTGAGATTTGTAATCAAATTTTCTAAAAAAAATGCTTTATTATTCCCGATCAATGCCGAACAATTCTAAAAAACAGTTGGCAGGTTCCCGAATTCAAGCGGGACCCCAAGAAATCCCGGTCCCGTCCGGTCTCTACAAAGAACGTAAAGATTGCGCGCGATTATTCAAAAATTTTTCGTGCCAAATTGGCATCTGCCATTCAATTTAACGAACTTTATTAACAAAATAAATAATAAAAACTTAAAATTTGTTTTTTTTATAATATTTTATTTTACCCTCTCCCCGCTCATTGTCGATGGCATTGTGGCAATAAAGCGGTAGTCTCGCGCAGCAGCCACAAAAGCTAGAGCTGAAAGTGAACAAAAATCAAATTAAAATTATATTTCTATTTGAATAAACTTGTAAAATTAAAAAATAAAATCTTAATAAATGAATCATTTTATTTAAATTTATGCGTAAATAAATGATCTACATAAAAATTAGGCTAGAACGGAACCGGGACTTCTGGGGAAACGGGCCGATTTATAAACAGAGCTTGAAAAAAACTCGGGACCAACATTTCAGTCTCGGGGTGGACACTTCAGTACTGGTCGTCCCGCCCTAACCTACCTACTAAAAACTAGGGATGCTCGAGAGTCTCGGTTCTCGAGTCAAGAAATTTCTCGGTTTTTTTGTGTCTCGGTTCTCGGTGTCATTTCGCGGTCTCAGAAGACGAGACTCGAGACCGAGAATTTTTTTACCCTGTTAAAGAAGAATTCTTAAATGTCGACAAATGTAAAACAAAAATAACAAAAAATGACTATTCATAAATTGATGAACAAAAGTGTTGCCGATTAAAGACTCTTTTTTGTTATTGATGCCACAAAATTCAACGAAAAAAAAAATTCGTAAAAGTCAACCAAATCAATTTGGCCTCAAAATTAGTTATACAAAAAGTTTTGTTGATATTTTGTGAGGCAGCGATTAAATGTCGACAAATGTATTACGCCTCTATTTCATAACGGTTTGATTGCGTTGCAAAATCGGCCTTACCACGCCGAACAAGGCATGGAATTTAAATGGAAATTCATTAATATTTATTTTTTTCCAAAAATATTAGCAGCTCATTTATAAAATCGTTTAATGATTCAAATAAAATCTTGTTAAATGTTCGTGAATTACAATTTTCATAAGTTTGAACAAAAGTGTCGGCCCCCTTAGAGGTTTTTGGCCATTTGATTTAAGTTGCGCAATTTTATATTTATTTGAACGCATTTTAAAATATTTCTTTGGGTCGGAGATTTTTGTTAAGATTTACAACATTTTTAATTTCTTTTTGCGTTAAATTAATAAGTTAAACTTTTTTATAAGTAGGGGTGGACTGCTAAAGTTTTAAATTAATGTCATTTTATTCAAAAAGTTAATTTAAAAAAAATTATTAATTGGCAATATTCAATAAGCCGTTCACTATTTTTATGTTCTGACAACAAATTTCATCATCATATTTAATTGATAATTAGCAAAATCGCACAAAATTTCATTTGAAAGGACGCGTAAATGTTAGCTTTAATAGGTATAATCTCGTTTAAATCTGTGGAGTTTAAAAAGTTTACTACATATGTCTTTTTTACAAATTGACTATTAGACACTCTGATCGGAAAGCGGTAAATATAAAACAAAAACGAATATTTCTCTGATGATTCATTTACTTTAAAACCTTTTCAATTGCTTTCGTTGTGTGAATTCTTTCGTTGAATTTCCATCAAAGGCAACAAAATGTCCACAAATGATGCCTCATTTGCCATGCAATTCCATCATCAATCACATCTGTTCATTTGTACATCCCATCATTCATTCATTCAATCGGAACAAAATTAATTTATCCAAAAAACGCTCATCCAAAATGAAGTTTATATTTTTTTTGCTAATTTTTTTTGTCTGCCTGAAGGCAAGCGGCGGCACCCAAGGAGGGTAATTAATTTGATTTAAAATTGAGTAAACGCGTGTCATTTGCAAATTATTGGCTCGCTGCCCATTGAAAAGAAATGCATATATATTTTTAAAAAAATAATATATTTTTAGCGATGGAAAGAATGGCACAAAAGTGTGCGCCGCCATGAAGGTTGAATGTCTTAAAAATTATTTCCAATTTTTTTCTTTATTATTTCTACCTACCTATCTTTTTCTTGAAAAAAGAGGATTTTAAATTTGTCTAGTAAACCAAATTTTTTCAAAATTCAAATTGTGAAGATATTCAAATAACGGAAGAAGTGAATATCAAAAACTTTTTTTTCCCCGAATTTCTCTATATCAATCGACTGCTCTCGTCGCTGTAGGAAATGTTTTTATCAGGCATGGACACGGTTACCCGTAACCGCGGTTATCCGCGGTTAACCGCGGTTAACGGTTATGGAATTTAAAAGGTCGCGGTTACGGTCGGTTAACGGTTATGACCTCTAAAACCGCGGTTAGCCGTCGTATCCGTTATTTTTTGGCTGCTGAGGATTGAGATGATTTGCCTTATAATTTCTTTGACTTTTATTCACATTTCACCAAATCACTTTATCGATCCGATGGCTTAGTGGTGAAACTCTCCGACTGGTTTTATTTATTCTAGGTTCTAGCCCCACCCGCTTTAATCGTTTATTTATATTTTAATATCCCTTCTTTTTAGTATTCTTACAATTTTTTACAAAAATTTTAGCTATAAAAAGTAAAATTCTAAGTGTTTACATAAATAATTAGTGCATTTTAAAACGTTCAATCACCTAAATTTGACAATTTTTCTTAGCATAAGTCGGTAAATATTCAATTTTTTCTCTCGGCGGCGGCTATCGGCACCGCCGAACCCCCACACCGCCCAAAAAATATTTTATAAATCTAAAGCGCAAAAAACACAGAAAAAAATTTCGCTGATCGGTCGCGCTTTGTTAGATTTTAATCATGAAAGTGTTAGAAAGAGATTTAAAAATTTTATTCATTGACAAAATCTGATAAAAATCACTTGTTAAGTTCAATACACATCAATTTTGATTTAATTTTAGAAGGACGCCACATCACGATCGGAAAAAAATAGTTTTGAAAAATCGATTGTTCAAAATCTGGAAAACTTTATTGATTTTTAAATAATGCGGTTAACCGCGGATAACCGCGGGCGGTTAACGGTTATGAGATTTTGAGGACTGGCGGTTACGGGCGGTTAACGGTTATGAGATTTTTAAGACGGGCGGTTACGGACGGTTAACGTTTCTAAGTGTTTGAGGACGGGCGGTTACGGTTAAGGAAATTCATAACCGTGTCCATGCCTGGTTTTTATTATAAAAATTGTTTGAAAACATGTTATTTGATGCGCTGATTATAAATTCGTCAATAAAAATTAAAAATTGAGAATTTAAAATCAAATAATATATTTTCAGACAATTTTTAGAATAAAAAAATTTCCTAAAAATTTGACCAAAAGGGTCCCTCCCCCCCTATGGGTTTTTGGCCACTTTCTTCATAGTTGATTCCGCGTTTTTGCAAATTCGTGCGTTAGGATTAGAGTGAAGTCGATTGGTAAAATGATTTAATAGAGGAAAATCGGAGACCTCTATCTCCCCTTCACTTTCCCAAATTTTAATTTGTTTTAAAGGCACCAAAAGTTGTGCCAATTATTCTTGCGTGGACCACGTTTTGGCACGAGAGTATCTTCAAGTATGCACCGTTGAATTTTGGAAGCAAAAATTGCTGTTTCGAATGCGTGCACACGGAGGACAAAAAATTGTAAGATTAACAGGCGCGTTAAGTTTTTATAACTCTCTATATTAGAGATTGGACCGATAAATCTCGATCGGACAATTTTTATCGAGATTTTTCGAGATTTTTTAAAGATTTTTCAGTGATCTCGAACGAATCTCGATCTTTTTCTAATTTTACGAGATTCGAGAATTTCCGAGATTCTCGATCGGTCCTCAAGTCCGATTCTTCTCTATATAAATTAGATTTTTTTAGCGAAAGTTTGGCTTCATTGATTGTTTTTCACATTGGGCAATCGGTGCAAGAATGGCCCCAACATCGACGTCCCGAGCAGGTCCTAAGCACGCGTTTTTTAAAATGCATTTTCTAATTCAGTTGTACACGATGTTGACGCACGAAGTGAAAAGATTTATTCAATTATTATATAAATAGAAGAGGCCCGGCGGGGTTTTTGTGTGTCTCGGTTCCAGGAGAGCTAAGATTACCCTTTTTAAATGGCAAATGTCCGCTTTTTGGAAATTTGCCCGGAATATGGTACCAAATCCAAAGCAGTGTTCAGTTTGCGCGAATGGCACCGCCGGAAAATTTTTTTCACAAAAAGACGTTTTTGAATTACAAATTGTGCCCACTTTCTGCTTCCGGGCCCTTTTTAGCTCTTTAAGCTTCTCGGGGGCGCGTCGACGGTGTCTACCGTGGATGTAACCGGATTCCGGAATTCCGAACATTTTTGGGTCCGGAAAAGCTGCATCGCGGAATGACGAAAAATGATCAAAAAAATTAGAATTTAATTTCGAATTTTTGAGATTCCAAAATTTTCCAATTTCCGGATTTCCGGACATTTTTGAGTCCAAAACACCGGATTCCGTACTTTTTTTGGGGGGGGGGGAGACGGGTTACATCCCTGGTGCCGACAGATTGCGCAGAGGACCTCTGGGTCCCTGCTCGCTTCGAATCTTAGAAAATCCATGAAAACGTAGGGGAGATTAAGCTCTGATCCAACTAAATTACAAATCCCTTTCCCGACTTAATCAAAAAGCAGGCGCTATAAAAGCGAGACCCTCCTCTCACGGAATGACCATTTTAACACAGAGTCCCGTCTGGACTAGCCAATACTTGGACGACACGCCCCTTCTGTCCAACAATTACTTCAACGCGTCCATCGCTTATCATTCGGAAAGCACCATTTACATTCCCTACGAACAGTTCACTCCCATCACCGCTCAAACGCCGCACGAAGAAATTTGGAGCGAAGAGGAGGTCGGGCATAATAATTGCAAATTATGGTGAATTACGGCCATGTAAAATCACAGAAAGTTGGCAAAATTTAAAAAATGCCCTTAAATTGTTAAAATCTTTAAAAAAATTTTCCCCGCGACGCATGCCGGCAACGCCGAACCCTTACTAATCCTAAAAAGCTTAAAGTCCAAGTGCCGAATTTTAAAATTAAGTTTTTCGTATACTGTACAAGCACTTATTAATTGTAAAAAAGATGTAATGATCAGATAAATTTTATGTGATCACAAAGCTTAGGCCTATGCCTAACGAACCCCAAGCTTTTTGCCGTGAAAAAAAATAGAATTTGACACTCGGTCGGTATTTGTTCTAAATCGGCACTCAGACTTTTGGCACTCGGACTTTCGGTACTCGGACCATTCGGCACTCGGGCCGGAAGTGATGACCGTTTTTGTCCGGTTGGCCTTTTGTTGGCCTTTTGACCGATGGTTACTTTATCATTTTCCATCAATCGCTCAGATACGAAGGCAATTGTCCCTGAAAAAGCGTTTGGCCCTCCAATTAGTGTCCAACTGCAACGCGCCCTCCGGACGCGATGTGCTGACGAAGCAACTCCAGGAACTGATGGAGTTGGACGTGTTTGGCCGGTGCAACGAAAGACCTTGTGACCAAAAGTGCTTTCAGCAAGAATTTGGTTAGTCTGCGATGAAATGAAAATGCCAATCCTTTTTTCGTGTGGCAAAGGGTCGCACGCTGGTCAAAATAGTTTCTAGTAGAGATCGGACCGATCGAGATTCTCGATCGAAATCCTCGGTAAATCTCGACGAGATTTTTTCGAGATTCTCGATCAAAAAATTTTGGCTCGACCGAGATTTTTTGAGATTCGAGATTTTTCGAGATTCTCGATCGAAATCTCGAGAATTTTTTTCGAGATCTTCGAGATTTTTCGAGATTTATCATGATTCTCGATCGAAATCTCGATCGATCCCTAAGTCCGATCTCTAGTTTCTATAGACCGGATTTTTGAAAAATTCCGGATCAAGGTTGACAGGATTTGCCAGGATTAAAAATTCTGTATTCAGGAGGTACCCACCTGGCGCTTCGACGAAAATACCAGTCCGGATTAGGAGCCCTGAAAAACAGGACTCCTGTCCGGTCCGGTCTCTAAAAGTTCTTTCTCTCTCAGACTCACACTTTTTCTACATGGCTTTCGAAAACGCGGTTTGCCCTCAATATGTTACGGAGAAATTTTGGAATGCATTGCACCATTTGGTGGTGCCCGTTGTACTGAGCCGGTCAGTGTTGAACGGCACCGGCATTCCGGACAATGTGTACATTGCGGCGGATGATTTTGGTAGTGCGGAAGGGTTGGCCGAACATTTAAAGACCCTGCAGATGGACACGGCCAAATATTTGAGGTCGGTTAACGAAAATTTGACGTACCATACATATTTCGGAATTCAAATTTGTGTTTGAGCTATTTCAACTGGACCAAAAAATACCGTAAACACTGGGAGCACAATGAACCAACGGCACTTTGTCAATTGTGCAAAATTGCGCACAAACAATTGCGCGAGGACGAGTTCAGTACGTACACTGTGCACATGGACAAATTTTGGACCAAAAAAGAATGCCAAAAGGATTTTGTCCAAGACGTACTCTTCAAAGGAAACGACGGACAAAAGGCCAATCCATAAAGAAGGCAACTAAAGGACAAAGCGTACGCCCTTTGAAATGATGAAATTTGTTGTCAGAACATAAAAATAGTGAACGGCTTATTGAATATTGCCAATTAATAATTTTTTTAAAATTAACTTTTTGAATAAAATGACATTAATTTAAAACTTTAGCAGTCCACCCCTACTTATAAAAAAGTTTAACTTATTAATTTAACGCAAAAAGAAATTAAAAATGTTGTAAATCTTAACAAAAATCTCCGACCCAAAGAAATATTTTAAAATGCGTTCAAATAAATATAAAATTGCGCAACTTAAATCAAATGGCCAAAAACCTATAAGGGGGCCGACACTTTTGTTCAAACTTATGAAAATTGTAATTCACGAACATTTAACAAGATTTTATTTGAATCATTAAACGATTTTATAAATGAGCTGCTAATATTTTGGAAAAAAATAAATATTAATGAATTTCCATTTAAATTCCAAATGGCATCCATCATTAGTACCTAATTTTAATGCCAAACTGATTGTATAAATTTTGAATTTTTAACTAAAAAAAGTTTGAATTCGGGCCCAGGGTTAGAAATCGGTCCAAATGGTGGTTAAAACCGTTATGAAATAGTTTTTATAGCTACACTTTTGTGATTTGGAATGGTTAAAATATTTTATTTTTTTCGATTCTATTTTTGTTTTCACCAGTCTTTGATCGGGAACACTTTTGTTCACCAAAATTATGAAAGTCATTTTTTGCTATTTTCATTTTACATTTGTCGATTTTGAATAACTAATTTTGAGGCCAAATTGATTTGGTTGACTTTTACGAAATTTTTTTTCCGTTAAATTTTGTGGCGTTGATTTTGTGAGGCAGCGAAATATATATTTATTTTGATGATGAATAAATTTTTTAATATTAAAGATAGCAAATAAAAAACATAAAGTTTTTGTGGCGAAAGGTAAATGTTAAACTTCAGCCAACCCATAGGGGAGAGACCCTTGATTGCCAAATTCGTAATTTTTGGACCAATTTTCTTAACAAATATCGTTAAAATCTAAGCTTTCTTCGCTTGTTCCTTCTTTTTGATCGAGTTTCGAGGATCTTGACAACATTTTTTTGATCAAAAATCTCGATGAAAGTCTCGAACAAAAATATCGAGAATCTCGGTCGCCCTTGCACTATACAGAAACTGTTCACGAGTTTAAAAAGCACAAAATCACCCTTAAAATAAACCTCAAAATTATGAAATCGAAAGGCTTTTCGACGCAGCCCCCCTGTTTTGTATTACTCAAAATTCACTCAATTAAACACCACCTTCCCATTCATAACCGATCCCGACAATTCCCGAGTGAATCCAAACACCAATAAATGCAATTGCCGAGGCCCGTAGGTGTTTGGCACGGTACGGTACGGGCAGTACCGCGGTATTTTTTGATTTTGGTATTACCGTTACGGTAGATACACCTGGCATTTCGGTATTTTTCGATATACGGAATACCGAAAACCCCCATTTCCGGACACTAGTCAGTGTGGTTGATGGCACCAGGCCCTAGGCCCTTTTGGCGGCTCTATGCCAAATACGAAATTCGAGGACAAATTGGGTGGGATTCAACTCTTCGCTTTACCTATCAAAAAATATATTTTTGAAATTTAAAACTGATTTATCGAAAGAAGAGTGATAATGAATTGCAAATTTCCTTAAAATATTAACCATTTAATTCATTCCATTTTCATTAACAATGTAATGTAAAAAAGTATTTTATTAAAATAGCATTAACAAAAATGTCATAATAAAATTCCGAAGGCTTGCTTGTATGGTAATCAGATGCTGGTCTCATCCCTAGTATTTAGACTGTGAATTGTATTTAATATATTAAAACAAAATCAGAAATATTTAATTTTTTATAATTGTTTATACTACCGTAAATGTTCAGAGAAATTCGGGAAAAATCATTTACACATTTCGGGTGAATGGCACTTGATGATTTTCGGGCTTCACCTTCGAATGGACTTCATGGAAGAGGCTCTCGCCGAAAAGCTGATTATATCGAAGCTGACCAGAATTTGGCCAAAATTTTCCGTTTTCCGTAAACACAGAATTCCATTCTAATATTTTTGTTCCCGTATGCCAAATCCCGTCCCAAATGCCGTCCATTCAAAAATCCCATCTTCGGGAGTGTAAAATCCGAAATTTTACTCAAATTCCAAAATTGATGTGCAATAAACGGTTTGGGCACATGAAAAGCTCAAAGTGGGACGTGACCGGAGAGCTTTGTCACTCAAATCGGGGTCATCGACAACATTTGCAAGGCGTTCAACATCAGCTTCAACAAAGTCGTACATTTACTAACCTTTTTAAAGGTACAATTTAAATCTTTGGATGTTTTATAAATTTTGTTTTACATTTAAGGAGGTGAAGCGCATCAAAATGTGCCACGGACGAGCCAAGTGGTCAGCAACCCGGGCAAACACAGTGCTTACACAAATCAGAATATGACAATTGATTGTGTAGGACCGGTTTAATTAAATAAAAAGAAATTTATCCAAAAACCTAAAAATTGCAATAATTTAATTGGTTAATTTTCAATAGAGACCAACCAGTGCCCGGTGGGCACTGTTTTTTTAAATGTTTTGTTACTGAAATCGCCAAGGCGATTTTAACACTGAGTCTAGGCGCGCTTCGCGCGGCATTTAACCCTTTGGCGGCCTTTTGACATTTAACCCTTTAAATGTTCCCTTTTAACATTTTCCCCTTATCACATTTTCCTTTTAGGTTTTTTAAATGCTACTTATATAGGGTTGAAAAAATACAGAGATTTGGGAGAAATTGTTGGCGAAAAGCACAGAGATTTAGGTTAATAGCGAGAGATTTCAATAGAGATCCACTCAGAGATTTAATTTGGTTTGCAGTAATGTTTAGGCATTTTTGACAAAAATCCCAAAAATGATCGAATAATTAGTAAGTTTCTTGAACACTCCCAACATTGCAATGAGTACTGAAAGCGCTCTTCAAATATTTTCGAGGGCACACCAACACATTGGGGTTTTTCAAATAAGCACTCAAGCGTTCTGTTTAGATAAGTTTGTAGACATATACGAGTGATCGCATAGCCGAAAAAATGCCGAAAAGGGGATAACCTTTTTTTTTAATTTTGAATTGTTTTTTGGGATAACCATTTAATGTTTTTTATTTTTTTTTATAAGCAATTATAAAATTTTGATTAAAACATTTAATGCATAATAAAAGGAAAAATTAACACGGCAAGTCAAGTTCTTGAATGTCAATATCTGAGTCTTCCGATAAATCGCCCACTGCGTTCGGTTTTTCAATTGCTTCAAGTAGAGGGCGAGGTGGAATTACCGCATCGTTGAGCAGTTCATGAAAGACAACATTGTTAATGAACACGTCTTTGCCCTTATTAAAGGTACAATTTAAATCTTTGGATATTTTATAAATTTTGTTTAACATTTAAGGAGGTGAAGCGCACCAAAATGTGCCACGGACGAGCCAAGTGGTCAGCTTATGGCAATTGATTATGAAAGACCGGACAAATTGAATATCTATTAATTAGCTAAAAAGAAATTTATCCAAAAACCCAAATTTTCTAACTATATAATTATTATTTAAATTCTAAGCTTTCGAAAGAAATAGTTTGTTCGAGACTTGGAATCAAAGTTGTGTCGTGTTCATAAACCAAATTGTAATAATTAAGCTATAAATGAATTTGGTTTTAAAAAACGTGTTTGTTTTGACCCAATGACATAATTAAATTTATATACTAATTTATTTTTTAAAGAAAGTGTTGAAAATTAAATGTAAAATATTCCATTCGAAATTTTTCATGAAAACAGTGCCCACCGGGCACTGGTTGGTCTCTATTGAAAATTAACCAATTAAATTATTGCAATTTTTAGGTTTTTGGATAAATTTCTTTTTATTTAATTAAACCGGTCCTACACAATCAATTGTCATATTCTGATTTGTGTAAGCACTGTGTTTGCCCGGGTTGCTGACCACTTGGCTCGTCCGTGGCACATTTTGATGCGCTTCACCTCCTTAAATGTTAAACAAAATTTATAAAATATCCAAAGATTTAAATTGTACCTTTAAGAAGGTTAGTAACTTTGTTGAGCCTGATGTTGAACGCCTTGCAAATGTTGTCGATGACCCCGATTTGAGTGACAAAGCTCTCCGGTCACGTCCCACTTTGAGCTTTTCATGTGCCCAAACCGTTTATTGCACATCAATTTTGGAATTTGAGTAAAATTTCGGATTTTACACTCCCGAAGATGGGATTTTTGAAAAAGACGGGAGTTTGGTGGTGGTTTGTGATTGGGGGGCAGTTAAATTCTAGTGGGGCTGATCGGAAAATTGATCACCAAAATAATTGGGCACTGTGCGGAAAATTGGTCACCAAGATAATTTTCACCCAATTTTTTCCCCATTTTACGCAAGCAACTTTTAAAAAAAAAAATTTGGACGGCATTTGGCATACGGTAACAAAATATTAGACGGGGTTTAGTTTACGATAACCGATGTTACTAAGATAATCCAATGGCGTTCTGTCTTTACGGGAAACAGTAAATTTTTAAAAAAATTTTCCTGATCTCGTTTTATATAAATCTTGTCATCTAAAAGTTGATTTGAATAAAATTCTGTTGGCTGATCATTATTTTATGTTAATTTTGTAAAGAAAAAAAGGAAAAAAAATGCTGAAGCGAAGAGGATTCGAACTTTCACACACAAAAATGAATTGCACATCAATTTGGAATTTGAGTAAAAATTTCGGATTTTACACTCCCGAAGATGGGATTTTTAAATGGACGGCATTTGGGACGGGATTTGGCATACGGGAACAAAATATTAAAATGGAATTCTGTCTTTACGGGAAACGGAAAATTTTGGCCAAATTCTGGTCGGCTTCGATTTATTTAAATTCTAAGCTTTCGAAAGAAATAGTTTGTTCGAGACTTGGAATCAAAGTTGTGTCGTGTTCATAAACCAAATTGTAATAATTAAGCTATAAATGAATTTGGTTTTAAAAAACGTGTTTGTTTTGACTAGAGCCCGGTCTTGAGCTTCGAGCGAGACTCGAGACGAGATTCTCGAAAAAATCTCGGGTCTCGAAAAATCTCGAAAATTCAGTTTTATTCGAGACGAGATGTCGAGACGAGATTTTTCGAGAATCTCGTCGAGATTTTTCGAGATTTCGAGACGAGATCTCGTCTCGACCGGGCTCTAGTTGTCATTTGAATTAGGGTTCCTCCCCGACCCCTCGGGGGCGGGAAAGTCGGGGGTCGGGGACGAAAACCCCGACCAACCAAGTCGGGGTCGGGGACGAAAACCCTGAGCAAAAAAATCGGGGTTTTTCCCAGCAAAACCCCCGAAAAATTAAAAAAAGTCGGGGTTCAGGGACGGGGAGGAACCCTAATTTGAATAGTTGATAAGTCTTGCAAAGTTAAAGTATAAGCAAATATAATGTCCGTTTAATGCTGACTACTTCTTGCACTCTATCGACTTCATTCTGCCGTATTGATGCTCAAAAACATTCAGTTTTTCGGCTCCCCAGATCGAAAATGGAGTCGGCACTCCGTCTTCACATTCGCCATTCTTCTCGTCAAAATGCTAAAAACGTTTTTTTTATCAATTTTAGGGTTGGTCCCTGGGCGCCCGCAAAATGTAGAATAACTGGGGAAAAGTTACAGATTTAGGGGATTAGGCTTAGGCCTAAGCCACCCTGGGTCGAGGTTCGTTAGGCTTAGGCTTAGGCTTATGCAAAAAATAGTGGACCGCCCTCCGTCTCGCCCCACTATTTGCTCCGGCGATTCATTTAGGTGAACAAATAGTCTCCACCGTAACTATTCTTACATTTATATTGCAATTGTTTAAATATAAGGATTACCAATTACATATAACATTTATTAAAAATTATAAAAAAATAAGTTTTAAAAAGTTTTTTAAAATCATTTTCTTAGTGTCGCATTTTCCGGCTACCCGTCCCTGACCCCTCGGGGGCGGGAAAGTCGGGGGTCGGGGAGGCCGGGGTTTGCCTGTCGAAGATCGGGGTCGAGGAGGACCCAATTTTGGGGCTCGGGGACCAGCCCTATTCAAAATCAAAAAATTATTTGCCATACATCGAAACGCCACTTGAAGTGCTTTTTCTGGTCCGACAAAGTCACATTGGCCAATTCGGCCAGAATTCCGGTGTAAACCACATCCTCCAAATAAAAGGCGTCAATTTGGCCGCTATGCAACAAAATGGCATTAATCGTTGCCGGAGTGGTCAAATAAACGGTGCCCTGCATGAAGTCGGGGTACATGTCCTTGGGGTACATTTCCTTCGAGGCGTACCTTTAAACTTTCATTTTTTGTGAGGTTTTCAATCGCTGAACGTATGCATACACTTATTGATTGATCAAACTCATTAAGAGACGACTAAAAGGCACCAAAAATAAAAACATTTTTTAAAAATTTAATTGAAAACTCTTTCATTATTAATCATTAGTATTAATGACCATTTGCTTTTTGGATTTCGAATTGGAAGATATTTGTGGTAAAGTTTTCCAAAAAACACCAGCGGATTTTGGGCAACAATTGGACGGAATTTTTTGCCCGTCCAATACGCCAAACGTCGCAAATGCACCAGCGCGTCGTCGTCCACTTTCAGCACCCAATTGGCATTGGCACAAAACGATTGTTGCCATTTGAAGCCTCCGTACACCTCAAATATTTATATAAATTATTTTTTGTGTAAAAACTTTCAATGTCGGCGAATACTTTCAAATAGGGTTGTACGGGACCGGGACTTTTGGGGAAACTGGGACTTTGGGGGAAACCGGGACTTTTGGGGAAACCGGTACCGGGACTTTTGGGGGAACCGGGACTTTTGGGGAAACCGGGACTTTGGGGGAAACCGGGACTTTTGGGGAAACTGGGACTTTGGGGGAAACCGGGACTTTTGGGGAAACCGGTACCGGGACTTTTGGGGGAACCGGGACTTTTGGGGAAACCGGGACTTTGGGGGAAACCGGGACTTTTGGGGGAAACCGGGACCGGGGCTTTTGGGGAAACCGGGACTTTGGGGGAAACCGGGACCGGGACTTTTGGGGAAACCGGGACTTTTGGGGGAGAACCGAGACCGGGGCTTTTGGGGGAACCGGGACCGGGACTATTGAGAAACCGGGACTTTGGGGGAGAACCGAGACCGGGACTTTTGGGGAAACCGGGACTTTGGGGGAAACCGGGACTTTTGGGGGAAACCGGGACCGGGGCTTTTGGGGAAACCGGGACTTTGGGGGAAACCGGGACTGGGACTTTTGGGGAAACCGGGACTGGGACTTTGGGGGAAACCGGGACCGGGGCTTTTGGGGAAACCGGGACTTTGGGGGAAACCGGGACCGGGACTTTGGGGGAAACCGGGACTTTGGGGGAAACCGGGACTTTGGGGGAAACCGGGACTGGGACTTTAGGCGAAACCGGGACCGGGACTTTGGGGGAAACCGGGACCGGGACTTTTAGGGGAACCGGGAATTTGGGGGAAACCGGGACTTTGGGGGAAACCGGGACTGGGACTTTAGGCGAAACCGGGATCGGGACTTTGGGGGAAACCGGGACCGGGACTTTTGGGGAAACCGGGACTTTTGGGGAAACCGGGACTTTGGGGGAAACCGGGACCGGGACTTTTGGGGAAACCGGGACTGGACTTTTGGGGAAACCGGGACTTTGGGGGAAACCGGGACCGGGACTTTTGGGGAAACCGGGAATTTGGGGGAAACCGGGACTTTGGGGGAAACCGGGACCGGGACTTTTGTGGAAACCGGGACTGGGACTTTTGGCGAAACCGGGACCGGGACTTTTGGGGGAACCGGGACTTTGGGGGAAACCGGGACTTTGGGGGAAACCGGGACCGGGACTTTTGTGGAAACCGGGACTGGGACTTTTGGCGAAACCGGGACCGGGACTTTTGGGGAAACCGGGACCGGGACTTTTGGGGAAACCGGGAATTTGGGGGAAACCGGGACTTTAGGGGAAACCGGGACCGGGACTTTTGGGGAAACCGGGACTTTGGGGGAAACCGGGACCGGGTCTTTGGGGGAAACCGGGACTTTGGGGGAAACCGGGACCGGGACTTTTGGGGAAACCGGGACTTTGGGGGAAACCGGGACTGGGACTTTAGGCGAAACCGGGATCGGGACTTTGGGGGAAACCGGGACCGGGACTTTTGGGGAAACCGGGAATTTGGGGGAAACCGGGACTTTGGGGGAAACCGGGACCGGGACTTTTGGGGAAACCGGGACTTTTGGGGAAACCGGGACTTTGGGGGAAACCGGGACTTTGGGGGAAACCGGGACCGGGACTTTTGTGGAAACCGGGACTGGGACTTTTGGCGAAACCGGGACCGGGACTTTTGGGGAAACCGGGACTTTGGGGGAAACCGGGACCGGGACTTTTGGGGAAACCGGGAATTTGGGGGAAACCGGGACTTTGGGGGAAACCGGGACCGGGACTTTTGTGGAAACCGGGACTGGGACTTTTGGCGAAACCGGGACCGGGACTTTTGGGGAAACCGGGACTTTGGGGGAAACCGGGACCGGGACTTTTGGGGAAACCGGGAATTTGGGGGAAACCGGGACTTTAGGGGAAACCGGGACCGGGACTTTTGGGGAAACCGGGACTTTGGGGGAAACCGGGACCGTGCTTTGGGGGAAACCGGGACTTTGGGGGAAACCGGGACCGGACCTTTGGGGAAACCGGGACTTTGGGGAAACCGGGACTGGGCTTTAGGCGAAACCGGGATCGGGACTTTGGGGGAAACCGGGACCGGGACTTTTGGGGAAACCGGGAATTTGGGGGAAACCGGGACTTTGGGGGTAACCGGGACCGGGACTTTTGGGGGAACCGGGACTTTGGGGGAAACCGAACCGGGACTTTTGGGGAAACCGGGACCGGGACTTTTAGGGGAACCGGGAATTTGGGGGAAACCGGGACTTTGGGGGAAACCGGGACTGGGACTTTAGGCGAAACCGGGATCGGGACTTTTGGGGAAACCGGGACCGGGACTTTTGGGGAAACCGGGACTTTGGGGGAAACCGGGACTTTTGTGGAAACCGGGACTGGGACTTTTGGCGAAACCGGGACCGGGACTTTTGGGGGAACCGGGACTTTGGGGGAAACCGGGACTTTGGGGGAAACCGGGACCGGGACTTTTGGGGAAACCGGGAATTTGGGGGAAACCGGGACTTTAGGGGAAACCGAACCGGGACTTTTGGGGAAACCGGGACCGGGACTTTTAGGGGAACCGGGAATTTGGGGGAAACCGGGACTTTGGTGGAAACCGGGACTGGGACTTTAGGCGAAACCGGGATCGGGACTTTTGGGGAAACCGGGACCGGGACTTTTAGGGGAACCGGGAATTTGGGGGAAACCGGGACTTTGGGGGAAACCGGGACTGGGACTTTAGGCGAAACCGGGATCGGGACTTTGGGGGAAACCGGGACTGGGACTTTAGGCGAAACCGGGATCGGGACTTTGGGGGAAACCGGGACCGGGACTTTTGGGGAAACCGGGAATTTGGGGGAAACCGGGACTTTGGGGGAAACCGGGACCGGGACTTTTGGGGAAACCGGGAATTTGGGGGAAACCGGGACTTTAGGGGAAACCGGGACCGGGACTTTTGGGGAAACCGGGACCGGGTCTTTGGGGGAAACCGGGACTTTGGGGGAAACCGGGACCGGGACTTTTGGGGAAACCGGGACTTTGGGGGAAACCGGGACTGGGACTTTAGGCGAAACCGGGATCGGGACTTTGGGGGAAACCGGGACCGGGACTTTTGGCGAAACCGGGACCGGGACTTTTGGGGAAACCGGGACTTTGGGGGAAACCGGGACCGGGACTTTTGGGGAAACCGGGAATTTGGGGGAAACCGGGACTTTGGGGGAAACCGGGACCGGGACTTTTGTGGAAACCGGACTGGGACTTTTGCGAAACCGGGACCGGGACTTTTGGGGAACCGGGACTTTGGGGGAAACCGGGACTTTTGGGAAACCGGGACCGGACTTTGGGAAACCGGGACTGGGCTTGGGGAAACCGGGACTTTGGGAAACCGCCGGACTTTGGGGAAACCGGGACCGGGACTTTTGGGGAAACCGGGAAGTTGGAAACGGGGACTTTGGGGGAAACCGGGACCGGGACTTTTGGGAAACCGGACCGGACTTTGGGGAAACCCGGGACCCGGGACTTTGGGGAAACCGGGACTTTGGGGAACCGGGACTGTTTGGAAACCGGGACTTTGGGGGAAACCGGGACCGGGACTTTTGGGGGAAACCGGGACTTTGGGGAAACCGGGACCGGGACTTTTGGGGAAACCGGGACCGGGACTTTGGGGGAACCGGGATTTGGGGGAAACCGGGACCGGGACTTTGGGGAAACCGGGACGGGACTTTGGGGAAACCGGACTTTGGGGGAAACCGGGACGGGACTTTGGGGAAACCGGGACTGGACTTTGGGAAACCGGAACTTTGGGGGAAACCGGACGGGACTTTTGGGGAAACCGGGACCGGACTTTTGGGGAACCGGGATTTGGGGGGGAAAACCCGGGGAACCGGGACTTTTGGGGAAACCCGGGGAAATTTGGGGGGAAAACCGGGATTTGGGGGAAACCGGGCCCTTTTGGGGGAAACCGGGATGGGCTTTTGGGGAAACCGGGACCGGGACTTTTGGGGAAACCGGGATTTTTGGGGGAAACCGGATTTTTGGGGAAACCGGGACTTTTTGGGAAACCGGGACCGGGACTTTTGGGAAAACCGGACTTTGGGGAAACCGGGACTTTGGGGGAAACCGGGCCCCTTGGGGGGGAAAACCCGGGGAATTTTGGGGGAAAACCCGGGGAAATTTGGGGAAACCGGGGACTTTTGGGGAAGGGGGACCGGGACTTTTGGGGAAACCCGGGGAAATTTGGGGGGGAAAACCGGGGAAATTTGGGGGAACCGGGCCCTTTTGGGGAAACCGGGATGGGATTTTTGGGAAACGGGACCGGGACTTTTGGGAAACCCGGGGAAATTTTTGGGGAAAACCGGGGAAATTTGGGGGAAACCGGGGGACTTGGGGGAAACCGGGACGGGATTTTGGGGGGAAACCGGGACGGGACTTTGGGGGAAACCGGACGGGATTTTGGGGGGAAACCGGGACCGGGATTTGGGGGGGAAAACCCGGGGAAATTTGGGGGAAAACCCGGGGAAATTTGGGGGGAAAACCCCCGGGATTTTTGGGGAAAACCCGGGAAAGGGAAACCGGGACTTTTGGGAAAAAACCCCCGGGGAAATTTGGGGAAACCGGGCCGGGGCGGGGGAAACCGGGACTTTGGGGGAAACCGGGACCGGGCTTTGGGGAAACCGGGATTGGGGGAAACCGGGCCCGGGACTTTGGGAAAACCCGGGGAAACCTTTGGGGGAAACCGGCCCGGGATTTTTGGGGAAAACCCGGGGAAATTTTGGGGGAAACCGGGACTTTGGGGAACGGGACCGGGATTTTGGGGAAACCGGGACTTTGGGGAAAAACCGGGACTTTGGGGAAACGGGACTTTGGGGAAACCGGGGGATTTGGGGGGGAAAACCGGGACTTTGGGGGAAACCGGACGGGATTTTTGGGGAAACCGGGGGACTTTGGGGGAAACCGGGACCGGGATTTTTGGGGAACCGGGAATTTGGGGGAAACCGGGACTTTTGGGGAAACCGGGAATTTTGGGGGAAACCGGATTTTGGGGGAAAAACCCGGGAACCGGGATTTGGGGGGGAAACCCCCGGGGGATTTGGGGGGAAAAACCCGGGGTTTTTTGGGGAAACCCGGGATTTGGGGGGGAAAACCGGGAGGACTTTGGGAAAACCCGGGGAAATTTTTTGGGGGAAACCGGGCCCGGGATTTTTGGGGAACCGGGATTTTTGGGGAAACCGGGACCGGGATTTTTGGGGGAAAACCCGGGGAAATTTTTGGGGGAAACCGGGACCGGGATTTTTGGGAAACCGGGACTTTGGGGAAACCGGGATTTTGGGGGAAAACCGGGCCCGGGGGAAAACCCGGGGAAATTTGGGGGAAACCGGGACTTTGGGAAACCGGGGATTGGGGGGGAAAACCCCCGGGATTTTTGGGGGAAACCCGGGGAAATTTTGGGGAAACCGGGACTTTTGGGGAAAACCCGGGGGAAATTGGGGGGGAAAACCCGGGGAATTTTTTGGGGAAACCGGGCCCGGGATTTTTGGGAAAAACCCGGGGAAATTTTTGGGGGAACCGGGATTTTTGGGGAAAACCGGGATGGATTTGGGAAAACCCGGGGAAACCTTTGGGGAAACCGGGACTGGGACTTTAGGCGAAACCGGGATCGGGACTTTGGGGGAAACCGGGCCCGGATTTTTGGGAAACCGGGAATTTGGGGGAAACCGGGACTTTGGGGGAAACCGGGACCGGATTTTTGGGGGAAACCGGGACCGGGATTTTTGGGGGGAAACCGGGCCCGGGGGAAAAGGACCGGGATTTTTGGGGGAAACCGGGCCCGGGACTTTTGGGAAACCGGGCCCGGGACTTTGGGGAAACCGGGCCCGGGGAAAAACCCTTTTGGGGGGAAAAACCCGGGATTTTTGGGGAAACCGGGATTTGGGGGAAACCGGGACTTTGGGGAAAACCCCCGGGAAATTTTGGGGGAACCGGGCCCGGGAAAAGGGGAACCGGGGAAATTTTGGGGGAAACCGGGATTTGGGGGGGAAACCGGGATATTTGGGAAAACCCGGGGAAACCTTTGGGGGAAACCGGGCCCGGGACTTGGGAAACCGGGATTTTTGGGGGAAACCGGGACTTTGGGGGAAACCGGGCCCCTTTTGGGGAAAACCGGGGGATTTTTGGGGAAACCGGGACTTTGGGGGAAACCGGGACCGGGACTTTGGGGAACCGGGACTTTGGGGGAAACCGGGACCGGGATTTTTGGGGGGAAACCGGGGGACTTGGGGAAACCGGGACTTTGGGGGAAACCGGGACCGGGACTTTTGGGAAACCGGGACTTGGGGGAAACCTGGACCGGGACTTTGGAAACCCCCGGGGGACTTTGGGGGAAACCGGGACGGGACTTTGGGGGAAACCGGGACCGGGACTTTGGGGAAACCGGGACTTTGGGGGAAACCGGATTTTTGGGGAAACCGGGACTTTGGGGGAAACCGGGACTTTGGGGGAAACCGGGACTTGGGGGAAACCGGGACTTTGGGGGAAACCGGGACCGGGATTTTTGGGGGAAACCGGACCGGATTTTTGGGGGGAAACCGGGCCCGGGGGGGGACCGGAGGGGAAACCGGGACGGGACTTTGTGGAAACCGGGACTGGGACTTTTGGCGAAACCGGGACCGGGATTTTTGGGGGGAACGGGACTTTGGGGGAAACCGGGACTTTGGGGGAAACTGGGACCGGGACTTTTGGGGAAACGGGAATTTGGGGGGGGAAACCCCCGGGATTTTTGGGGAAACCGGGACCGGGACTTTTGGGAACCGGGAATTTGGGGAACCGGGGAATTTGGGGGAACCGGGATTTTGGGGGGAAACCGGCCCGGGAAAAGGGAAAAACCGGGACTTTGGGAAACCGGGCCCGGGCCCTTTGGCCCGGGAAATTTTGGGGAAACCGGGAATTTGGGGGAAACCGGGCCCTTTTGGGGGAAACCGGGAGGGACTTTGGGAAACCGGGACGGGACTTTGGGGGAAACCGGGATGGGACTTTGGGGAAACGGGACCGGGATTTGGGGGGGAAAACCCGGGGAAATTTTGGGGGGAAAACCCGGGGAAATTGGGGGAAACCGGGCCCCTTTTGGGGGAAACCGGGACCGGGACTTTGGGGAAACCGGGCCGGGGGGGGACCGGGATTTTTGGGGGAAACCGGGCCCGGGACTTTTGGGAAACCGGGCCGGGATTTTTGGGGGGGAACCGGGATTTTGGGGGGAAACCGGGATTTTGGGGGGAAAAACCGGGATTTGGGGGGGAAAACCCGGGGAAATTTGGGGGGAAAACCCGGGGAAATTTGGGAAGGACCGGGATTTTTGGGGAAACCGGGACCGGGACTTTTGGGGAACCGGGAATTTGGGGAACCCGGGGAAATTTGGGGGAAACACGGGACTTTGGGGGAAACCGGGATGGGACTTTGGAAACCGGGACCGGGATTTTTGGGGGAAACCGGGACTTTTGGGGAAACCGGGACTTTGGGAAGGACCGGGATTTTTGGGGAAACCGGGACTGGACTTTTGGGGAAACCGGGACTTTGGGGGGGACCGGGACTTTTGGGGGAACCGGGACGGGGGGGGACCGGGATTTTTGGGGAAACGGGACGGACTTTTGGGGAAACCGGGACTTTGGGGGAAAACCGGGATTTTTGGGGAAACCGGACGGGGAAATTTGGACCGGGACTTTGGGGGAAACCGGGACCGGGACTTTGGGGAAACGGGACCGGGACTTTGGGGGAAACCGGGACCGGGATTTTTGGGGAAACCGGGACTTTGGGGAAACCGGGACTTGGGGAAACCGGGACTTTGGGGGAAACCGGGACTTTGGGGGAAACCGGATTTTTGGGGGAAACCGGGACTTTGGGGGAAACCGGGCCCCTTTTGGGGAAACCGGGACGGGACTTTTGGGGAACCGGGACTTTGGGGGGGACCGGGACTTTGGGGGAAACCGGGCCGGGACTTTTGGGAAACCGGGCCCGGGACTTTTGGGGGAACCGGGACTTTGGGGGAAACCGGATTTTGGGGGGAAACGGGCCCGGGGGGGGGAAAACCGGGGAAATTTTGGGGGAAACCGG
This sequence comes from Globodera rostochiensis, assembly GCA_018350325.1. Lineage (NCBI taxonomy): Eukaryota > Metazoa > Nematoda > Chromadorea > Rhabditida > Heteroderidae > Globodera > Globodera rostochiensis. Next base: position 3,236,491 of record JAEVLN010000009.1, on the reverse strand, counting down.
ATTTGGGGAAAACCCGGGGAAATTTTTGGGGAAACCGGGACCGGGACTTTTGGGGAACCCGGGGAAATTTGGGGGGGAAAACCGGGATTTGGGGGAAACCGGGATTTTGGGGGGAAACCCCCGGGGGACTTTGGGGAAACCGGGCCCGGGAAATTTGGACCGGGACTTTGGGGGAACCGGGACCGGGACTTTGGGGGAAACCGGGACCGGGACTTTGGGAAACCGGGACCGGGATTTTGGGGGAAACCGGGACCGGGACTTTTGGGAAACCGGGCCCGGGACTTTTGGGAAACGGGCCCGGGACTTTTGGGGAAACCGGGCCCGGGGGAAAACCCTTTTGGGGAACCCGGGATTGGGGGGGAAAACCCGGGGAAATTTGGGGGAAACCGGGATTTTTGGGGAAACCGGGAGGCCCTTTTGGGGAAACCGGGACCGGGACTTTTGGGGAAGGGGGGGAAAAAACCGGGATTTTGGGGAAAACCGGGATGGGGGGAAAACCCGGGGAAACCTTTGGGGAAACCGGGACCGGACTTTAGGCGAAACCGGGACCGGGATTTTTGGGGGAACCGGGACTTTGGGGGAAACCGGACCGGGATTTTTGGGGGGAAACCGGGGGATTTTTGGGGGAAACCGGGACCGGGACTTTTGGAAACCGGGATTTTTTGGGGGAAACCGGGACTTTGGGGGAACCCGGGCCCCTTTTGGGAAAACCCGGGGAAATTTGGGGGAAACCGGGACTTTGGGGAAACCGGGAATTTTGGGGGAACCGGGCCCGGGAAAAGGGGAAACCGGGGAAATTTGGGGGAAACCGGGACGGGGGAAAGGGCCCGGGAAATTTGGGGGAAACCGGGACCTTTGGGGGAAACCGGGCCCGGGATTTTTGGGAAACCGGGACTTTTGGGGAAACCGGGCCCGGGAAAAGGGGACCGGGATTTTTGGGGGAACCGGGACTGGTTTGGGGAAACCGGGACTTTGGGGGAAACCGGGCCCGGGACTTTTGGGGAACCGGGACTTTGGGGGAAACCGGGACCGGGACTTTTGGGGAAACCGGGACTGGTTTGGGAAACCGGGACTTTGGGGAAACCGGGCCCGGGACTTTTGGGAAACCGGGACTTTGGGGAAACCTGGACCGGGATTTTTGGGAAAACCGGGACTTTGGGGGAAACCGGACCGGGACTTGGGGGAACCGGGACCGGGACTTTTGGGAAACCGGGACTTTGGGGGAAACCGGGCCCGGAAACCCTTTTGGGGGGAAACCGGGACTTTGGGGGAAACCGGGATTTTTGGGGGAAACCGGACTTTGGGGGAAACCGGGCCCCTTTGGGGGGAAAACCCCCGGGGGACTTTTGGGGAAACGGGATTTTGGGGGGGAAACCGGGACCGGGACTTTTGGGGAAACCGGGCCCGGGATTTTGGGGGGAAACCGGGCCCCTTTGGGGGAACCGGGACTTTGGGGGAAACCGGGATTTTGGGGGAAAACCCGGGACCGGGATTTTTGGGGGGAAACCGGGAATTTGGGGGAAACCGGGACTTGGGGAAACGGGACCGGGACTTTTGGGGAAACCGGGAATTTTGGGGAAAGGGGAAATTTGGGAAACCGGGACTTTGGGGGAAACCGGGCCCGGGGGAAGGGGCCCGGGGAAATTTGGGAAACCGGGACTTTGGGGGAAACCGGGACTTTGGGGGAAACCGGGACCGGGACTTTGGGAACCGGGGGACTTTGGGGGAAACCGGGACCGGGATTTTTGGGGAAACCGGGATTTTGGGGGAAACCGGGATTTTGGGGGGAAACCGGGACTTTGGGGAAACCGGGACTTTGGGGAAACCGGATTTTTGGGAAACGGGACTTTGGGGGAAACCGGGTTTGGGGGAAACCGGGTTTGGGGAAACCGGGATTTTTGGAAACCGGGACTTTGGGGAAACCGGGCCCCTTTTGGGGAAACCGGACTTGGGGAAACCGGGATTTTGGGGGGAAACCGGGACTTTGGGGAAACCGGGCCCCTTGGAAACCCCGGGGGATTTGGGGGGGAAAACCCGGGGCCCGGGGGGGAAAACCGGGATTTGGGGAAACCGGGACGGGGGAAACCGGGGGAAAACCGGGATTTTTGGGAAAACCCGGGGAATTTGGGGGAAACCGGGATTTTGGGGGAAACCGGGACTTTGGGGGAAACCGGGCCCGGGAAATTTTGGGGGAAACCGGGATTTTGGGGGGAAACCGGGACTTTTGGGGAAACCGGACGGATTTTGGGGGGAAACCGGGATTTTTGGGGAAACCGGGATTTTTGGGGAAACCGGGATTTGGGGGGAAACCGGACCGGGACTTTTGGGGAACCCGGGGAAATTTGGGGAAACCGGGCCCTTTGGGGGGAAACCGGGACCGGGTTTTGGGGAAAACCGGGGAATTTTGGGGAAACCGGACCGGGACTTTTGGGAAACCGGGCCCGGGTTTTGGGGAAACCGGGACCGGGACTTTTGGGAAACCGGGACCGGGATTTTTGGGGGAAACCGGGCCGGGTTTTGGGAAACCGGGCCGGGTGGGGGAAACCGGGACCGGGATTTTTGGGGGGAACCGGGACCGGGATTTTTGGGGAAACGGGATTTGGGGAAACCGGGACCGGGACTTTGGGGGAAACCGGGACTTTGGGGAAACCGGCCCGGGGGGGGAACCGGGACTTTGGGGAAAACCGGGATTTTTGGGGAAACCCGGGGACCGGACTTTGGGGAACCGGGAATTTGGGGGAAACCGGGGGGGAAACCGGGGACTTTGGGGAACCGGACCGGGATTTTGGGGAAAAGGGATTTGGGGGGAAACCGGACCGGGACTTTGGGGAACCGGCCGGGTTTGGGAAACCGGGGGATTTTTTGGGGGAAACCGGGACCGGGATTTTTGGAAACCGGGGGGATTTTTGGCGAAACCGGGACCGGGATTTTTGGGGGGAACCGGGTTTGGGGAAACCGGGGGGGGAAAACGGGACCGGGACTTTTGGGGAAAGGGGGAAATTTGGGGGAAAACCCGGGGACTTTGGGGAAAACCCGGGGGGGGGGGAAAAGGGTTTTGGGGGAACCGGTTTGGGGGAAACCGGGACGGGGGCCCCTTGGGGAAACCGGACCGGGATTTTTGGGGAAAACCCGGGGGGACCGGGACTTTGGGGGAACCGGGATTGGGGGAAACCGGGTTTGGGGGGAAACGGGCCGGGTTTTGGGGAACCCGGGGAAATTTGGGGGGAAACCGGGCCCCTTTGGGAAAACCCGGCCCGGGGATTTTTGGGGGGAACCGGGTTTGGGGAAACCCCGGGGGGGAACCGGGATTGGGGGAAACCGGGACCGGGTTTTTGGGGGGAAAACCGGGACCGGGATTTTTGGGGGAACCGGGACTTTGGGGGAAACCGGGATTTGGGGGGGAAACGGGACCGGGATTTTGGGGAAAAACCCGGGGAAATTTGGGGGAAACCGGGACTTTGGGGAAAACCCGGGCCCGGGATTTTTGGGGAAACCGGGAATTTTGGGGAACCCGGGGAAATTTGGGGAAACCGGGATTGGGGGGGAAAACCGGGACGGGACTTTGGGGAAAACCGGGAATTTGGGGGAAACCGGGCCCTTTGGGAAAACCCGGGGCCGGGATTTTTTGGGGAACCGGGTTTGGGGGGAAAACCGGGCCGGGGATTTTTGGGAAAACCGGGCCCGGGACTTTTGGGAAACCGGGCCCGGGGGGGGACCGGGATTTGGGGGGGAAACCGGGACTTTGGGGAAACGGGCCGGGACTTTGGGGAAGGGGAAATTGGGGGGAAACCGGGACTTTGGGGAAAACCCGGGACCGGGATTTTTGGGGAAAACCGGGAATTTTGGGGAACCGGGAATTTGGGGGAAACCGGGTTTGGGGGAAAACCGGGACGGACTTTGGGGAAAACCGGGAATTTGGGGGAAACCGGGCCCCTTTGGGGGAAACCGGGATTTGGGGGAAACCGGAACTTTGGGGGAAACCGGACCGGGACTTTGGGGGAAACCGGGACGGGACTTTGGGGAAACCGGGACTTTGGGGGAAACCGGGACTTTGGGGGAAACCGGACTTGGGGAGAACCGGGACCGGGACTTTTGGGGAACCGGGACTTTGGGGAAACCGGACTTTGGGGAAACCGGGACCGGACTTTTGGGGGAACCGGGACTTTGGGAAACCGGGACCGGGACTTTGGGGGAACCGGGACCGGGACTTTGGCGGGAACCTTGGACTTTGGGGGGAAACCGGGGACGGGACTTTTGGGGGAAACGGGAAAGGGACTTTGGGGGAAACCGGGAATTTGGGGGAAACGGGACGGGACTTTTCCGGGGAAACGGGACTCTTTGGGGGGGAAACCGGGACTTTGGGGAAACCGGGACTTTGGGGGAAACCGGGACCAGGGACTTTGGGGGAAACCGGGGGACTTTGGGAAACCGGGACCGGGACTTTTGGGGAAACCGGGAATTTGGGGGAACCGGGGACTTAGGGGAAACCGGGACCGGGACTCTTTTGGGGAAACCAGGACTTTGGGGAAACCGAGACAGGGCTTTTGGGGAACCGGGAATTTGGGGGAACCGGGACTTTGGGGGAAACCGGGACTTTGGGAGAACCAAGACCGGGACTTTTGGGGGAAAACCGGGACTTTTGGGGAAACCGGGACTTTTGGGGAAACCGGGACTTTGGGGGAAACCGGGACCGGGACTTTTGGGGAAACCGGGACTTTGGGGGAAACCGGGACCGGGCTTTGGGGGAAACCGGGACCGGGACCTTTAGGGGAACCGGGATTTGGGGGAAACCGGGACCGGGACTTTTGGGGGAACCGGGACCGGGACTTTTGGGGGAACCGGGACTTTGGGGGGAAACCGGGACCCGGGACTTTAGGGGAAACCGGGACCGGGACTTTTGGGGAAACCGGGACCGGGACTTTTAGGGGAACCGGGAATTTGGGGGAAACCGGGACTTTGGGGGAAACCGGGACTTTGGGGGAAACCTGGACCGGGACTTTTGAGAAACCGGGACTTTGGGGGAAACCTGGACCGGGACTTTGGGGAAAACCGGGCCGGGACTTTAGGCGAAACCGGATCGGGACCTTTGGGGGAAACCGGGACCGGGACTTTGGGGAACACCGGGGACTGGTGGGGAAACCTGGACTTTGGGGGAATGGAGGGAAAAACCGGGACTTTGGGGGAAACGGGACTTGGGGGGGCACAGGGACTTTGGGGGAGGGGGAAAACCGGGACTTGGTGGGGGAAACCGGACTTTGGCGAAACCGGCGACCGGGACTTTGGCGAAACCGGGATCGGGACTTTTGGGGAACCGGGACCGGGACTTTTGGGGGAAACCGGGACTTTGGGGGAAACCGGGACTTTGGGGGAAACCGGGACTTTTGAGAACCGGGAATTGGGGGAAACCGGACTTTGGGGGAAACCGGGACTGGGGGAAACCGGGACCGGGCCATGTGGGGAAACCGGGACTTTGGGGGAAACCGGGACTGGACTTTAGGCGAAACCGGGATCGGGACTTTGGGGGAAACCGGGACCGGGACTTTTGGGAACCGGGACTTTGGGGGGAAACCGGGACTTTGGGGGGAAACCGGGACTTTGGGGGAAACCGGGACTTTTGAGAAACCGGGAATTTGGGGGAAACCGGGACTTTGGGGGAAACCGGGACTTTGGGGGAAACCGGGACCGGGACATTTGGGGAAACCGGGACTTTGGGGGAAACCGGGATCGGGACTTTGGGGGAAACCGGGACCGGGACTTTTGGGGAAACCGGGACTTTTGGGGAAACCGGGACTTTGGGGGAAACCGGGACTGGGACTTTAGGCGAAACCGGGAATTTGGGGGAAACCGGGACTTTGGGGGAAACCGGGACTGGGACTTTAGGCGAAACCGGGATCGGGACTTTGGGGGAAACCGGGACCGGGACTTTTGGGGAAACCGGGAATTTGGGGGAAACCGGGACTTTGGGGGAAACCGGAACTTTGGGGGAAACCGGGACCGGGACTTTGGGGGAAACCGGGACCGGGACTTTGGGGGAAACCGGGACTTTGGGGGAAACCGGACTTTGGGGGAGAACCGGGGACCGGAACTTTTACCGGGACTTTGGGGGAAACCGGGACCGGGACTTTTTGGGGAAACCGGGACTTTGGGGGAAACCGGGACCGGGACTTTTGGGGGAACCGGGACTTTGGGGGAAACCGGGACCGGGACTTTTGGGGAAACCGGGACCGGGACTTTGGGGGAAACCGGAACTTTGGGGGAAACCGGACGGGACTTTGGGGGAAACCGGGACCGGGACTTTGGGGGAAACCGGGACTTTGGGGGAAACGGGACTTTGGGGGAGAACCGGGACCGGGACTTTTAACCGGGACTTTGGGGAAAACCGGGCCGGGACTTTTGGGGGAACCTGGAATTTGGGGGAAACCGGGACCGGGACTTTTGGGCTGGAAACCGGGACTTTGGGGGAAACCGGGACTTTGGGGGAAACCGGGACTTTGGGGGAAACCGGGACCGGGACTTTTGGGGAAACCGGGACTTTGGGGAAACCGGGACCGGGACTTTTGGGGAAACCGGGAATTTGGGGGAACCGGGACTTTGGGGGAAACCGGGACCGGGACTTTTGGGGAAACCGGGACTTTGGGGAAACCGAGACCGGGACTTTTGGGGAAACCGGGAATTTGGGGGAACCGGGACTTTGGGGGAGAACCAAGACCGGGACTTTTGGGGAAAACGGGACTTTTGGGGAAACCGGGACTTTGGGGGAAACCGGGACCGGGACTTTTGGGGAAACCGGGACTTTGGGGGAAACCGGGACCGGGACTTTGGGGGAAACCGGGACCGGGACCTTTAGGGGAACCGGGAATTGGGGAAACCGGGACCGGGACTTTTGGGGGGACCCGGGACCGGGACTTTTGGGGGAAACCGGGACTTTGGGGGAAACCGGGACCGGGACTTTGGGGGAAACCGGGACCGGGACTTTTGGGGAAACCGGGACCGGGACTTTTGGGGGAACCGGGACTTTGGGGGAAACCGGGACCGGGACTTTTGGGGAAACCTGGACCGGGACTTTTGGGGGAACCGGGACTTTGGGGGAACCCGGGACTTTTGGGGAAACCGGGACTGGACTTTTGGGGAAACCGGGACTTTGGGGGAAACCTGGACCGGGACTTTTGAGAAACCGGGACTTTGGGGGAAACCTGGACCGGGACTTTGGGGGAAACCGGGACCGGGACTTTAGGCGAAACCGGGATCGGGACTTTGGGGGAAACCGGGACCGGGACTTTTGGGGAAACCGGGACTTTGGGGGAAACCGGGACCGGGACTTTTGGGGAAACCGGGAATTTGGGGGAAACCGGGACTTTGGGGGAAACCGGGACTGGGACTTTAGGCGAAACCGGGATCGGGACTTTGGGGGAAACCGGGACCGGGACTTTAGGCGAAACCGGGACCGGGACTTTTGGGGGAACCGGGACTTTGGGGGAAACCGGGACCGGGACTTTTGTGGAAACCGGGACTGGGACTTTTGGCGAAACCGGGACCGGGACTTTTGGGGGAACCGGGACTTTGGGGGAAACCGGGACTTTGGGGGAAACTGGGACCGGGACTTTTGGGGAAACCGGGAATTTGGGGGAAACCGGGACCGGGACTTTTGGGGGAACCGGGACTTTGGGGAAACCGGGACCGGACTTTTGGGGGAACCTGGAATTTGGGGGAAACCGGGACCGGGACTTTTGGGGGAACCGGACTTTTGGGGGAACCCGGGACTTTGGGGGAAACCGGGACTTTGGGGGAAACCGGAACTTTGGGGGAAACCGGGACCGGGACTTTTGTGGAAACCGGGACTGGGACTTTTGGCGAAACCGGGACCGGGACTTTTGGGGGAACCGGGCTTTGGGGGAAACCGGGACTTTGGAGGAAACCGGACCGGGACTTTTGGGGAAACCCGGAATTTGGGGGAAACCGGGACCGGGACTTTTGGGGGAACCGGGACTTTGGGGAAACCGGGACCGGGACTTTTGGGGAAACCGGGAATTTGGGGAAACCGGGACTTTGGGGGAAACCGGGACCGGGACTTTTGGGGAAACCGGGACTTTGGGGGAAACCGGGACCGGGACTTTTGGGGAAACCGGGAATTCGGGGAACCGGGACTTTTGGGGGAAACCGGGACTTTGGGGGAAAACCAGGACCGGGACTTTTGGGGAAACCGGGACTTTTGGGGAAACCGGGACTTTGGGGGAAACCGGGACCGGGACTTTTGGGGAAACCGGGACTTTGGGGGAAACCGGGACCGGGACTTTGGGGGAAACCGGGACCGGGACTTTTAGGGGAACCGGGAATTTGGGGGAAACCGGGACCGGGACTTTTGGGGAAACCGGGCCGGGACTTTTGGGGGAAACCGGACTTTGGGGGAAACCGGGACCGGGACTTTGACCGGGACTTGGGAACCGGGACTTTTGGCGAAACGGGACCGGGACTTTTGGGGGAACCGGGACTTTGGGGGAAACCGGGACCGGGACTTTGGGGGAAACCTGGACCGGGACTTTTGGGGGAACCGGGACTTTGGGGGAAACCGGGATTTGGGGGAAACCGGGACCTTGGGGGAAACCGGGACCGGGACTTTTGGGGGAAACCGGGCTTTGGGGGAAACCGGGACCGGGACTTTGGGGGAAACCGGGACTTTGGGCGAAACCGGGCCGGGACTTTTGGGGGAACCGGGACTTTGGGGGGAAACCGGGACCGGGACTTTGGGGGAACCGGGACCGGGACTTTTGGGGAAACCGGGACTTTGGGGGAAACCGGGACCGGGACTTTGGGGAAACCGGGACCGGGACCTTTAGGGGAACCGGGAATTTGGGGGAAACCGGGACCGGACTTTTGGGGGAACCGGGACCGGGACTTTTGGGGGAAACCGGGACTTTGGGGGGGGGGGACTTTGGGGGAAACCGGGACCGGGACTTTGGGGGAAACCGGGACCGGGACTTTGGGGGAACCGGGACCGGGACTTTTGGGGGAACCGGGACTTTGGGGGAAACCGGGACCGGGACTTTTGGGGAAACCTGGACCGGGACTTTTGGGGGAACCGGGACTTTGGGGGAAACCGGGACTTTGGGGGAAACCGGGACCGGGACTTTTGGGGAAACCGGGACTTTGGGGGAAACCGGGACCGGGACTTTGGGGGAAACCGGGACTTTGGGGGAAACCGGGACCGGGACTTTTGGGGAAACCGGGACTGGGACTTTAGGCGAAACCGGGATCGGGACTTTGGGGGAAACCGGGACCGGGACTTTAGGCGAAACCGGGATCGGGACTTTGGGGGAAACCGGGACCGGGACTTTTGGGGAAACCGGGAATTTGGGGGAAACCGGGACTTTGGGGGAAACCGGGACTGGGACTTTAGGCGAAACCGGGATCGGGACTTTGGGGGAAACCGGGACCGGGACTTTTGGGGAAACCGGGAATTTGGGGGAAACCGGGACTTTGGGGGAAACCGGAACTTTGGGGGAAACCGGGACCGGGACTTTTGTGGAAACCGGGACTGGGACTTTTGGCGAAACCGGGACCGGGACTTTTGGGGGAACCGGGACTTTGGGGGAAACCGGGACTTTGGGGGAAACCGGGACCGGGACTTTTGGGGAAACCCGGAATTTGGGGGAAACCGGGACCGGGACTTTTGGGGGAACCGGGACTTTTGGGGAAACCGGGACCGGGACTTTTGGGGGAACCTGGAATTTGGGGGAAACCGGGACCGGGACTTTTGGGGGAACCGGGACTTTGGGGGAAACCGGGACTTTGGGGGAAACCGGGACTTTGGGGGAAACCGGAACTTTGGGGGAAACCGGGACCGGGACTTTTGTGGAAACCGGGACTGGGACTTTTGGCGAAACCGGGACCGGGACTTTTGGGGGAACCGGGACTTTGGGGGAAACCGGGACTTTGGAGGAAACCGGGACCGGGACTTTTGGGGAAACCCGGAATTTGGGGGAAACCGGGACCGGGACTTTTGGGGAAACCGGGACTTTGGGGAAACCGGGACCGGGACTTTTGGGGAAACCGGGAATTTGGGGAAAACCGGGACTTTGGGGGAAACCGGGACCGGGACTTTTGGGGAAACCGGGACTTTGGGGGAAACCGAGACCGGGACTTTTGGGGAAACCGGGAATTTCGGGGAACCGGGACTTTGGGGGAAACCGGGACTTTGGGGGAGAACCAAGACCGGGACTTTTGGGGAAACCGGGACTTTTGGGGAAACCGGGACTTTGGGGGAAACCGGGACCGGGACTTTTGGGGAAACCGGGACTTTGGGGGAAACCGGGACCGGGACTTTGGGGGAAACCGGGACCGGGACCTTTAGGGGAACCGGGAATTTGGGGGAAACCGGGACCGGGACTTTTGGGGGAACCGGGACCGGGACTTTTGGGGGAAACCGGGACTTTGGGGGAAACCGGGACCGGGACTTTGGGGGAAACCGGGACTTTGGGCGAAACCGGGACCGGGACTTTTGGGGGAACCGGGACTTTGGGGGAAACCGGGACCGGGACTTTTGGGGAAACCTGGACCGGGACTTTTGGGGGAACCGGGACTTTGGGGGAAACCGGGACTTTGGGGGAAACCGGGACCTTGGGGGAAACCGGGACCGGGACTTTTGGGGAAACCGGGACCGGGACTTTTGGGGGAACCGGGACTTTGGGGGAAACCGGGACTTTGGGGGAAACCGGGACCTTGGGGGAAACCGGGACCGGGACTTTTGTGGAAACCAAGACTTTGGGGGAAACCGGGACTTTTGGGGAAACCGGGACCGGGACTTTGAGGGAAACCGGGACCGGGACTTTTGGGGGAACCGGGACTTTGGGGGAAACCGGGACTTTTGGGGGAAACCGGGACTGGGACTTTTGGGGAAACCGGGATCGGGACTTTTGGCGAAACCGGCGGGACTTTGGGGGAAACCGGGACTTTGGGGGAAACCGGGACTGGGACTTTTGGGGAAACCGGGACCGGGACTTTTGGGGGAACCGGGACTTTGGGGGAACCAGGAATTTGGGAGAACCGGGAATTTGGGGGAAACCGGGACTTTGGGGGAACCAGGAATTTGGGAGAACCGGGAATTTGGGGGAAACCGGGACTTTGGGGGAAACCGGGATCGGGACTTGGCGAAACCGGCCGGGACTTGGGGGAAAACGGGAACTTTGGGGGAAACCGGGACCGGGACTTTTGGGGGAACCAGGAATTTGGGGGAACCGGGATCGGGACTTTTGGCGAAACCGGCGGGACTTTGGGGGAAACCGGGACTTTGGGGGAAACCGGGACTGGGACTTTTGGGGAAACCGGGACCGGGACTTTTGGGGGAACCGGGACTTTGGGGGAAACCGGGACTTTGGGGGAGAACCGGGACCGGGACTTTTGGGGGAACCGGGAATTTGGAAGAAACCGGGACTTTGGGGGAAACCGGGACCGGGACTTTTGGGGAAACCGGGACCGGGACTTTTGGGGGAACCGGGAATTGGGGGAAACCGGGACTTTGGGGGAAACCGGGACCGGGACTTTTGGGGAAACCGGGAATTTGGAAGAAACCGGGACTTTGGGGGAAACCGGGACCGGGACTTTTGGGGAAACCGGGACCGGGACTTTTGGGGGAACCGGGACTTTGGGGGAAACCGGGACTTTTGGGGAGAAACAAGACCGGGACTTTGGGGGAAACCAGGAATTTGGGAGAACCGGGAATTTGGGGGAAACCGGGACTTTGGGGGAAACCGGGATCGGGACTTTTGGCGAAACCGGGGGACTTTGGGGGAAACCGGGACTTTGGGGAAACCGGGACCGGGACTTTTGGGGGAACCAGGAATTTTGGGGGACCTGGGAATTTGGGGGAAACCGGGACTTTGGGGGAAACCGGGACCGGGACTTTTGGGGAAACCGGGAATTTGGGGGAAACCGGGACTTTGGGGGAAACCGGGACCGGGACTTTTGGGGAAACCGGGACCGGGACTTTTGGGGGAACCGGGACTTTGGGGGAAACCGGGACTTTGGGGGAGAAACAAGACCGGGACTTTGGGGGAAACCGGGACCGGGACTTTTGGGGAAACCGGGACCGGGACTTTTGGGGAAACCGGGACCGGGACTTTTGGGGGGACCGGGACTTTTGGGGAAACCGGGACCGGGACTTTTGGGGGAACCGGGACTTTGGGGGAAACCGGGACTTTGGGGGAGAAACAAGACCGGGACTTTGGGGGAAACCGGGACCGGGACTTTTGGGGAAACCGGGACCGGGACTTTTGGGGAAACCGGGACCGGGACTTTTGGGGAAACCGAGACTTTGGGAGAAAACCGGGCCCGGGTATTACATATAAGGGAGTTTTAAAGGATAGCCGGAACAAACTTCAGTACCAAAATGTAAAAATTGACCATTTCAGTACTGGTCCCGTCCCGTACAATTCCTACCTTCAAATGAAGGTGTGCGTAAATGTCGACAAAGCCATGCAGAAACACCAAATCGCCATGTTTCGCCTGCTCCTCCTCCAACTTCTGCTGAACATCGTTCGCTTCCCCGTCTTCGGCATCGGCGATCAAAAAACGAATTACTTCGCCTGGGACCTGCCCAAGGTTAAAAATTTTGGTAATTTTTTCTTAAAAATTTCACCACAAATTCACCGAGTCGTTCATCCACGTTTGCCGAATGCCCATCCTGTTCTCAAAGCCGTTCCTTCGTGACATCGTTAGCATTATCAACTCCGTCTGATTCGGGCAAGCATTGGCAAATTTCATCCAACATTTTTTGAAAATGTTTTTGAATCGAATTTCAAAATGCTAAAATATTTCTAATTATATTAAGTTATTTACTAATTATCGGTTAAAATTGACAAATAATTTTAAATTTGTACCTTTTCACCAAAGCACTCATCCGACACGTCATTTTTGTTGGTTGTTGCCCTAAATTTTTAGAATTTAATGGCAAAAAAGCCAAATCTTTAAAATAAATTTCATATTTTAATCAAAGTTAAGTTAAAATATAACAGACTCAGAAGTCGACTCAAACTCAATTGAACAATTGTTCGATCCAGCTGTTGGCAGTTCCGGTTCTTTTGGGTCACTCGAATCGGTTGGTTGGGTAAACTTTAAATTAATTTAAATATAATAATGTGTTTATTCATTTTTTTTGAAATTCAATTTTCTTACCCATGTTTCCATGGTGCAGTTGCAGTTGCGGGCGATGAACAGCTTGACATTCTCTTGTTTCATAGACGGCAGCAAGTCCAGGCCCAACATCCAAAGTCCAGTGTGCTCTCTCAAAAAGGCGCCATTCCAAAATTGTTCGAGGAACTGTTTTTGAAGATTGGCCTGATTGTCGATGAACGCTTTTCCTTCAAAGTAATTATTTCCAAAATAAATATTTAAAGGATTTAAATTAATAAAAAAAGTTACCATCATTTACGGTGATCATTGTGAGCAGATCAGTTCCATTCCCGCCCAAATGAATAGAGAATTGGCCAACATTTGTTCCAAGCTTGTAGCTAAAAGCATTGATTTTTAAAATATTTATTGTTTTATTTAAATAAAAAATAAAATCTGACAAATGTATTTCTGATCAAAATAAATTTATTTGTTTTCAATACAAAACTGATCATATTCTTTTAAAACACAAACGGCCGGGATGCAACGGATGCCTCCAGCATTGTCTGACGATTTTCAGTGCCATTTGGCATTGTGTACACTTTGATGCCACGCCAATGAGTTTGGCCAGCAGAAATGCCCTCCTTTTGCATTTTAAACGAGCAAAACTGGTTAACCTTGTTGTCCTGGATTTAAAATTAATTATTATTAAATTATATTAATCAATCTTTACCTTTTTGTTGTCGATTTGGAATAATCCTTTCACTTTAAAGCCCAATGAGTCGGCATGGCGATTAAGCATTCCCGGGTAGCAGATTAGCAGGCTTAAAACAGAACAAAATATAATTAATGAATCGCGGCATCTTTAAAATCCTGAAAGATCGATCGGCCTAATCGTTTAATTATTGTAATTAAGCTCCTTTTAATTACCCGTCGTCACAATGCCCGCCCTTTGAATGAAGACGAAATGACAGGCCGTAAGTTGTTTTGCCACGTTTCGCGTCCATTTTTGGCATGCATTGGTCCGTTGCGCGGTAAGGAATGGACTTTACTCCATTTTGACCGTCCGTCAGCTTAAGCCTAAATATTTTTTGTTTAAACAAATTAAAAATTTTAAAGCTTTTACGGTTTCGTGGAGAGTTGTTGCCCGTTGGAGAGGTTCGGAAGAACAAAAATGATGAAAACATTCACCCAAAGGTTGGGAATGCGCATTTTTCGCTCTGAACAAAAAATTATTTATTTTATTTTATTTAAACATAAATATTTATTTATTTATTCCAATTATGCTTTTTGGATATTCATTCGTCCGCTTTGTGATGGAATAAATGATTAAACCATTGGCTAACACAAATTTTCAGTGCTGAAATGTGTGGACTATGGCGGTGATTCATTCATAGAGATGGTAATCAAATCACATTTCGTAGGCTATCACAAATTTTTAATGATTTCGTTTAAAAAAAAGAAAGAATTATTCATAGCGAGTGGAATATTTTACATTTAATTTTCAACACTTTCTTTAAAAAATTAATTAGTGTATAAATTTATTATGTCATTGGGTCAAAACAAACACGTTTTTTAAAACCAAATTCATTTATTTGATTCCAAGTCTTGAAAAAATTATTTTCGAAAGCTTAGAATTTAAATAATAATTATATAGTTAGAAGTTCGATAAAATTAAATTTTCAAAATTCGAGACCAAGACGAAACCCAAAAAACTCAAAACCCTTCGAGACCGAAACTCTTCTCATGCACAAAATACACGGATTATAAATTTTAAAAAACAATAATTCTTATTTAGGAAAATGTTGACCAAAGTTTAAGTGATAAGCTTTGTTTGGTATTAACCGGTCTCTATTGAAAATTAACCAATTAAATTATTTAAATTTTGGGGTTTTTGGATAAATTTCTTTTTATTTAATTAAACCGGTCCTACACAATCAATTGTCATATTCTGATTTGTGTAAGCACTGTGTTTGCCCGGGTTGCTGACCACTTGGCTCGTCCGTGGCACATTTTGGTGCGCTTCACCTCCTTAAATGTTAAAACAAAATTTATAAAACATCCAAAGATTTAAATTGTACCAAACCGAAATTTCGGACTCAAAAGTGTCCAGAATTCCGAAATCCGGTTACATCCCTGACACAAATGCATTTGCAACGCAATTAAACATTTGAACTAGAACCTCTTAAACTTTTTAAGTCATCAAAAAACCGAAAAATTTTTGAGTCAGCCCCAGAGGGGCTAGCTACACTTTTTTGATTTGAATGGTTAAAATATTTTATTTTCTCGATTTAATTTTGTTTTTCACCAGTCTTTGATCGGGAACACTTTTGTTCACCAAAATTATGAATAGTTTGGAATGGTTAAAATATTTTATTTTCTCGATTTAATTTTGTTTTTAAGTAATTTTTGTTAAAAATTTAATATAGTAATTTATTATCGATGTTGAACGATATGAATAAAAAAAGTATGGGTTTAAAATACATTTCTAAATGTTTTAAAATATATTTAATTGTTACGATAATTTTTTGTTAGATCAATAAAAAAGATATTTATTGGTACGCAAAGAAATGAAATGACCGTAATTTTCGGTTAACACAGCGGCTCAAAAAACGAGATGTGTGCCAATAAATAGAGAGTGCGAGAGAATTAAACAAATTCCATTTCTTTCTCTAACTTTCTCTCGTTTGGCGTTCTCTCTCACCTTTTTTAATAAATATTTTGACCATCCCGTATTCAAAATTAGTGACAATCGAAAGCTCTTTATGAGCAGAAGCTAATTTGTAAGCAAGAGTTAAGCGATTGGATGGCTCTCAAGAAAGTTAGGCCCAAAAACAGAAACAGGCAAATTTTGGCCAATTTGGCGTTTTAACTTTTTTTAAACGAGCCCATGACCTTTTTTCCGCTAGAACATATTTTATAAATCATCTAAGCTTTCAAATGAAACCAAATTATCTGATTCGATTAAGTTTCAAGAGACTTATAGCCATTTAGGCCAAAAATCAATGTGCAACATGTGCCAACAGTTATAACTTTTTCCAATTTAATCCAAATCAGATGATCAAGATATTTAATCGAAGGCTCGAATGTTCTAGAATCTTTCACCAAGCAAAAGCTAAGCGATTCGGAAGGTCTGAATACAAATTGACGATTCGACACTCTGATCGGAAATCGGAAGCGTTGTTATGTAAGACTCTACTAATTCAACATTTAAACGCATTTGTTAAAAATAAATAAAAGACAAAAACGAATATGTCTTTGATGATTCATTTACTTTAAGACCTTTTCAATTTCTTTGATTGTGAATTTTTCATTGTATTTCCATCAAAGACAACAAAAATGTGCACAATGATGCCTCATTTGCCATGCACATTCCATTCATTACCTTGTTCATCAAATATTTATTCATTCAATTAGCACAAAATTCTATCCAAAATGAATTTTATATTTTTTTTGGTTGTTTTTATTGGCCTGACTATGAGGGCAGACGGCATCATCGAAGGAGGGTAATTACCTAATTTGATATAATTAATGTAAAGTATAAGCGCTTGTCATTTGCAATTGTTGCCTGCTGTCCATTGAAAACAAATGCAATTTATTTTTAACTATTAATACTTTTAAAATTATTTTAGCGATGGAACGAATGACCAAAATTGTTCGCCACCACGAAGGTTCGAATGCTACAAATTAATTTCTGTTTTTTTTCGTTTTACTAGGCCTTTCCCTTATTATTTCTATATTTTTTCTTGAAAAAAGGTTTAAAAATTGTCTGCAAATATGTTAATTGGTTCACAGTTTACGAATTTGTCAACGGTTTTGAACCCTTAAAAATTGGGGAAACAAACGATTTCGAGCGAGATCTCGAGTCGAGATTTTTCGAGATCTCGAGACGAGATCTCGTCTCGACCGCTGAGGAATTGGATTTTTGATTATTATTTTTGAATTTCTTTTATGCCAACTTTATTTTTCTTTTTTAAAGCCGGATAGTGGTTCGCCGCCACGAAGGTTCGAATAAAAATTAATTTGCACCACCCTGAGATTAGAGGTCATTAGGCTTAGGCCAAAATGTTACTTAAAAAAGAAAGTCGTTTGTTCCTTAATTTTCAAAAATTCAACCGATTCAAAAACCGCTTTAAATCCTCAATTTTTATTTTATATCGACAAGTTCGTACTTTTGAAACACGATAATTAAATAACTTTCATATTTGCAATATTTTTAGCATTTTGAAATTCAATTCAAAAACATTTTCAAAAAATGTTGGATGAAATTTGCCAATGCTTGCCCGAATCAGACGGAGTTGATAATGCTAACGATGTCACGAAGGAACGGCTTTGAGAACAGGATGGGCATTCGGCAAACGTGGATGAACGACTCGGTGAATTTGTGGTGAAATTTTTAAGAAAAAATTACCAAAATTTTTAACCTTGGGCAGGTCCCAGGCGAAGTAATTCGTTTTTTGATCGCCGATGCCGAAGACGGGGAAGCGAACGATGTTCAGCAGAAGTTGGAGGAGGAGCAGGCGAAACATGGCGATTTGGTGTTTCTGCATGGCTTTGTCGACATTTACGCACACCTTCATTTGAAGGTAGGAATTGTACGGGACGGGAACCAGTACTGAAATGGTCAATTTTTACATTTTGGTACTGAAGTTTGTTCCGGCTATCCTTCAGAAAAGTCTCCTATTGCTGGGCGCCCGGTTTCCCCCAAAAGTCCCGGTCCCGTACAACCCTATTTTAAAGTATCCGCCAACATTGAAACATTTTACAAAAAATAATTAAATAAACATTTGAGATGTACGGCGGCTTCGAATGGCAACAATCGTTTTGTGCCAATGCCGAATGGGTGATGAAAGTGGACGACGACGCGCTGGTGCATTTGCGACGTTTGGCACATTGGACGGGCAAAAAATTCCGTCCAATTGTCGCCCAAAATCCGCTGGTGTTTTTTGGGAAAATTTTCCATTTACCACTTCCAATTCGAGATCCAGAAAGCAAATGGTCATTAATATTAATGATGGATGCCACTCTTTTTAAAATCAGCAATTCCGGTCTAACCAAAATGTTTTCGGACAACGGAACCTTTTTGGTTTACAATCCCTAAATGTATTAACTGGTAATATAAAGAAAGACAATTAAACTAAATGTTTTTATTTTTGGCGGTCGTCTCTTAATGAGTTTAATCAATTAATATGTATCGATTGAAAACCTCAGAAAATGAAAGTTTAAGGTACGCCCCGAAGGAAATGTACCCCAAGGACATGTACCCCGACTTCATGCAGGGCATCGTTTATTTGACCACTCCGGCAACGATTAATGCCATTTTGTTGCATACCCAACAAATTGACGGCTTTTATTTGGACGATGTGGTTTACACCGGAATTTTGGCCGAATTGGCCAATGTGACTTTGTCGGACCAGGAAAAGCACTTGATGTGGCGTTTCGATGTATGGCAAATAATGTTTATGATTTTGTTAAAGCCTTTTTCAACAGTTCGATGACTGGAGTGGCGAATGTGAAGACGGAGAAGTGCCAATGCCGACTGCATTTTGGGTCATTGGAACAACACTGGGCGATTTTGAGGATCAATACGGGCGATTGAAGTCGCTAACGTGCAAGAATACGCAAAACGATATCTCTTGATTATCCTTTAACTTTCCAAGACTTATTAATATTTGAATGACAACAATAATTTAAAACTTCAACGACCACTTCTACTTATAAAAAAGTTTAATCAATTCAATTTAAGCCAACAACCCTAAGCCTAACAAACCCCAATGGCTTAGGCCTAAGCCTAACAAACCCACCCCAAAGCAGGATGGCTTAGGACAATTTTATAAGGTTTTCTGCGTGATGTTTTTTGTTTTTTGACTAAGAATCAGTAAAAAAGAGTAATTCGCTTAAAAAATTAAAAGGTATTTCAGTCTTGGAGCAAAAAAAGTTAAGAGATACAGCGTTTAACCACTGAGCCATAATTGCATTGAGTCCGAAAAGTTAAAAATCATTTAAAATTAACCAAAAAAGTCAAATAACTAGGGGTGCATAACAGGGATGGGCAAAATTTCGGATTTCGGGTTTCGGAATTTCGGAAATTTCGGGTTTTTTGGCCGTTTCGGATTTCGGGTTTCGGATTTCGGAATTTGAGCAAAATTTCGGATTTTACACCCCTAAGAATGGGATTTTTGAGCAAATGAGCAGTTTGGTGTTGGTATAGTGGTGAGTGGTGTGGTCAGTTGAACTTTGGGTGTGGGTTCGGGTCCTCTACTGTTTTAATGATTTTTTCCGACTTTCTCTGAACAAAAGTGAATACTGTAAATTTCAAAAAATATTTACAAAATAATTATTTTAAAAAAATAATTTTTTACTTTATTGCAAATTTTTCCGTTTCCGTTAAAAAGCCCTTTTTAACGAAAAAAACGGAAAAATATACACCCCCTAAATTCACCGCAAAGTTGTTAATTATAATTAGAAATACAAATTTTTTTTTGGTAATCAGTGCATCAAGAACCTATTTTCAGACAATTTTAGATATAAAATATTTGCATATTTGACAAAAAGGTCCCCCCTATGGGTTTGTCAACTTAAGGAGCTATAACTTGCTTAGAGTCAAGAGCGACTCAAAATTTTTGCAGATTCGTATGCAAAAATTTCACTTGAAAAAAATTTCGGATTTCGGGTTTCGGAATTTCGGAAATTTCGGGATTTTTGGGGTTTCGGAATTTCGGATTTCGGGTTTCGGCTTTTATTTTCGATTTCGGAATTTCGGGTTTCGGATTTTATTTTCCGATTTTGCCCATCCCTGGTGCATAAGCCACCCTGAGACCTAAGAATTCTAACTCTTAGAATAAGGAATTACCAACAACTCTCAGATCTAAGAATTCTAACTCTTAGAATAAGGAATTACCAACAACTCTCAGATCTAAGAATTCTAACTCTTAGAATAAGGAATTACCAACAACTCTCAGATCTAAGAATTCTAACTCTTAGAATAAGGAATTACCAACAACTCTCAGATCTAAGAATTCTAACTCTTAGAATAAGGAATTACCAACAACTCTCAGATCTAAGAATTCTAACTCTTAGAATAAGGAATTACCAACAACTCTCAGATCTAAGAATTCTAGTTTGGGGTATGTTAGGCTTAGGCCTAAGCCATTGGGGTTTGTTATGCATGTATGGTAGCGGGTAAAACGACAAAAGGTAAGGTAGCCAATTGGACAAAATGTACGGTGCGATATTATCCAGAATAAAAAAATTACATCCATAAATTTCTCAAAAGTTTGACAAAATCTTTATATTTTTTATTTGAGCACAATTTAAAATTAATAAACGCAGCTTTCTTACAAGGAATGGTCGTCTAAAGTTTTTTATTTATTGGTTGTCATTTGAATTAGGGTTCCTCCCCGACCCCTCGGGGGCGGGAAAGTCGGGGGTCGGGGACGAAAACCCCGACCAACCAAGTCGGGGTCGGGGACGAAAACCCTGAGCAAAAAAGTCGGGGTTTTTCCCAGCAAAACCCCCGAAAAATTAAAAAAAGTCGGGGTTCAGGGACGGGGAGGAACCCTAATTTGAATAGTTGATAAGTCTTGCAAAGTTAAAGTATAAGCAAAGATAATGTCCGTTTAATGCTGACTACTTCTTGCACTCTATCGACTTCATTCTGCCGTATTGATGCTCAAAAACATTCAGTTTTTCGGCTCCCCAGATCGAAAATGGAGTCGGCACTCCGTCTTCACATTCGCCATTCTTCTCATCAAACTGTGTAAAAACGTTTTTTTAAATGTTCAAATTATTTGCCATACATCGAAACGCCACATGAAGTGCTTTTCCTGGTCCGACAAAGTCACATTGGCCAATTCGGCCAAAATTCCGGTGTAAACCACATCGTCCAAATAAAAGCCGTCAATTTGGCCGCTATGCAACAAAATGGCATTAATCGTTGCCGGTGTGGTCAAATAAACGGTGCCCTGCATGAAGTCGGGGTACATGTCCTTGGGGTACATTTCCTTCGGGGCGTACCTTAAACTTCCATTTTCTGTGAGGGTTTCAATTAGAGCGAGGACGATCGAGATTCTCGCCGTTTTCGATCGAATCTCGATCGAAAAAGTACCGAGAATCACGATCTCGGTTCAATTTTACTTGAACTTTAGGTGAAAAAACTTAACAATTATTCGCTCATTTCTGGGGTAGCACGAGACCGGGTTCCCAGTTTTTTAGGTCCCGGCTGGAACCGAAGCATTTGAGTATTTTCGGCTTTTGAGCTATCCGGTATCCGGGGGACCCGGATATTATCCGGTTTTGTCCAACCCTACTGAAAAGCACCAAAAATAGAAACAAAAATAAATTCATTTTAAAAGTTTAATTGATTTATAAGAGTTGGACCGTCGGAAATTTTTTGGTTTGACAAATGCTGATTTTAAAAAGGAATGACATCCATCATTAATATTAATGACCATTTGCTTTCTGGATCTCGAATTGGAAGTGGTAAATGGAAAATTTTCCCAAAAAACACCAGCGGATTTTGGGCGACAATTGGACGGAATTTTTTGCCCGTCCAATGTGCCAAACGTCGCAAATGCACCAGCGCGTCGTCGTCCACTTTCATCACCCATTCGGCATTGGCACAAAACGATTGTTGCCATTCGAAGCCGCCGTACATCTCAAATGTTTATTTAATTATTTTTTGTAAAATGTTTCAATGTTGGCGGATACTTTAAAATAGGGTTGTACGGGACCGGGACTTTTGGGGGAAACCGGGCGCCCAGCAATAGGAGACTTTTCTGAAGGATAGCCGGAACAAACTTCAGTACCAAAATGTAAAAATTGACCATTTCAGTACTGGTTCCCGTCCCGTACAATTCCTACCTTCAAATGAAGGTGTGCGTAAATGTCGACAAAGCCATGCAGAAACACCAAATCGCCATGTTTCGCCTGCTCCTCCTCCAACTTCTGCTGAACATCGTTCGCTTCCCCGTCTTCGGCATCGGCGATCAAAAAACGAATTACTTCGCCTGGGACCTGCCCAAGGTTAAAAATTTTGGTAATTTTTTCTTAAAAATTTCACCACAAATTCACCGAGTCGTTCATCCACGTTTGCCGAATGCCCATCCTGTTCTCAAAGCCGTTCCTTCGTGACATCGTTAGCATTATCAACTCCGTCTGATTCGGGCAAGCATTGGCAAATTCCATCCAACATTTTTTGAAAATGTTTTTGAATTGAATTTCAAAATGCTAAAAATATTGCAAATATGAAAGTTATTTAATTATCGTGTTTCAAAAGTACGAACTTGTCGATATAAAATAAAAATTGAGGATTTAAAGCGGTTTTTGAATCGGTTGAATTTTTGAAAATTAAGGAACAAACGACTTTCTTTTTTAAGTAACATTTTGGCCTAAGCCTAATGACCTCTAATCTCAGGGTGGTGCAAATTAATTTTTATTCGAACCTTCGTGGCGGCGAACCACTATCCGGCTTTAAAAAAGAAAAATAAAGTTGGCATAAAAGAAATTCAAAAATAATAATCAAAAATCCAATTCCTCAGCGGTCGAGACGAGATCTCGTCTCGAGATCTCGAAAAATCTCGACTCGAGATCTCGCTCGAAATCGTTTGTTTCCCCAATTTTTAAGGGTTCAAAACCGTTGACAAATTCGTAAACTGTGAACCAATTAACATATTTGCAGACAATTTTTAACCTTTTTTCAAGAAAAAATATAGAAATAATAAGGGAAAGGCCTAGTAAACGAAAAAAAACAGAAATTAATTTGTAGACATTCGAACCCTTCGTGGTGGCGAACAATTTTGTGTCATTCGTTCCATCGCTAAAATAATTTTAAAAGTATTAATAGTTAAAAATAATTTGCATTTGTTTTCAATGGACAGCAGGCAACAATTGCAAATGACAAGCGCTTATACTTTACATTAATTATATCAAATTAGGTAATTACCCTCCTTCGATGATGCCGTCTGCCCTCATAGTCAGGCCAATAAAAACAACCAAAAAAAATATAAAATTCATTTTGGATAGAATTTTGTGCTAATTGAATGAATAAATATTTGATGAACAAGGTAATGAATGGAATGTGCATGGCAAATGAGGCATCATTGTGCACATTTTTGTTGTCTTTGATGGAAATACAATGAAAAATTCACAATCAAAGAAATTGAAAAGGTCTTAAAGTAAATGAATCATCAAAGACATATTCGTTTTTGTCTTTTATTTATTTTTAACAAATGCGTTTAAATGTTGAATTAGTAGAGTCTTACATAACAACGCTTCCGATTTCTGATCAGAGTGTCGAATCGTCAATTTGTAAAAATGACAGTAAACTTTTTAAACTCCACAGATTCAAGTTTTTCAAGCACTCTAATTAGATAAATAGCTCATTTTTAGGCTCAATTAAAAATATTTGAGTTGATTTAATGCCTTGGCACAGAACCAAGTTATGGTCGAAAAAATTATTAAAAATTTGTGATAGCCTACGAAATGTGGTTTGATTACCATCTCTATGAATGAATCACCGCTATAGTCCACACATTTCAGCACTAGCAAATTCTGGTGTATTCTGGATTTCGGGAAACCTAATTCTGGTTCAGTTGGCTTTCCGGGAAACAAATTCTGGTGCATTCTGGATTTCGGGAAACCTAATTCTGGTTCAGTTGGCTTTCCGGGACACAAATTCTGGTGCATTCTGGATTTCCGGAAACCTAATTCTGGTTCAGTTGGCTTTCCGGGACACAAATTCTGGTGCATTCTGGATTTCCGGAAACCTAATTCTGGTTCAGTTGGCTTTCCGGGACACAAATTCTGGTGCATTCTGGATTTCCGGAAACCTAATTCTGGTTCAGTTGGCTTTCCGGGACACAAATTCTGGTGCATTCTGGATTTCCGGAAACCTAATTCTGGTTCAGTTGGCTTTCCGGGACACAAATTCTGGTGTATTCTGGATTTCCGGAAACCTAATTCTGGTTCAGTTGGCTTTCCGGGACACAAATTCTGGTGCATTCTGGATTTCCGGAAACCTAATTCTGGTTCAGTTGGCTTTCCGGGACACAAATTCTGGTGTATTCTGGATTTCCGGAAACCTAATTCTGGTTCAGTTGGCTTTCCGGGAAACAAATTCTGGTGCATTCTGGATTTCGGGAAACCTAATTCTGGTTCAGTTGGCTTTCCGGGACACAAATTCTGGTGCATTCTGGATTTCGGGAAACCTAATTCTGGTTCAGTTGGCTTTCCGGGACACAAATTCTGGTGCATTCTGGATTTCCGGAAACCTAATTCCGGTTCAGTTGGCTTTCCGGGACACAAATTCTGGTGTATTCTGGATTTCCGGAAACCTAATTCTGGTTCAGTTGGCTTTCCGGGAAACAAATTCTGGTGCATTCTGGATTTCGGGAAACCTAATTCTGGTTCGTTGGCTTCCGGGACACAATTCTGGTGCATTCTGGATTTTCCGGAAACCTAATTCTGGTTCAGTTGGCTTTCCGGGAAACAAATTCTGGTGCATTCTGGATTTCCGGAAACCTAATTCTGGTTCAGTTGGCTTTCCGGGACACAAATTCTGGTGAATTCTGGATTTCCGGAAACCTAATTCTGGTTCAGTTGGCTTTCCGGGAAACAAATTCTGGTGCATTCTGGATTTCGGGAAACCTAATTCTGGTTCAGTTGGCTTTCCGGGAAACAAATTCTGGTGCATTCTGGATTTCGGGGAAACCTAATTCTGGTTCAGTTGGCTTTCCGGGAAACAAATTCTGGGCATTCTGGATTTCCGGAAACCTAATCTGGTTCAGTTGGCTTTCCGGGACACAAATTCTGGTGCATTCTGGATTTCCGGGAAACTAATTCTGGTTCAGTTGGCTTTCCGGGACACAAATTCTGGTGCATTCTGGATTTCGGGAACCTAATTCTGGTTCAGTTGGCTTTCCGGGACACAAATTCTGGTGGCATTCTGGATTTCGGAAACCTAATTCTGGTTCAGTTGGCTTTCCGGGAAACAAATTCTGGTGCATTCTGGATTCGGGAAACCTAATTCTGGTTCAGTTGGCTTTCCGGGACAACAAATTCTGGTGCATTCTGATTTCCGGAAACCTAATTCTGGTTCAGTTGGCTTTCCGGGAAACAAATTCTGGGTGCATCTGGATTTCGGGAAACCTAATTCTGGTTCAGTTGGCTTTCCGGGACCAAATTCTGGTGATTCTGGATTTCGGGAAACCTAATTCTGGTTCAGTTGGCTTTCCGGGACACAAATTCTGTTGCATTCTGAATTTCCGGAAACCTAATTCTGGTTCAGTTGGCTTTCCGGGACACAAATTCTGGTGTATTCTGGATTTCCGGAAACCTAATTCTGGTTCAGTTGGCTTTCCGGGAAACAAATTCTGGTGCATTCTGGATTTCGGGAAACCTAATTCTGGTTCAGTTGGCTTTCCGGGACACAAATTCTGGTGCATTCTGGATTTCGGGAAACCTAATTCTGTTCAGTTGGCTTTCCGGGCACAATTCTGGTGCATTCTGGATTTCCCGGAAACCTAATTCTGGTTCAGTTGGCTTTCCGGGACACAAATTCTGGTGTATTCTGGATTTCCGGAAACCTAATTCTGGTTCAGTTGGCTTTCCGGGAAACAAATTCTGGTGCATTCTGGATTTCGGGAAACCTAATTCTGGTTCAGTTGGCTTTCCGGGAAACAAATTCTGGTGCATTCTGGATTTCGGGAAACCTAATTCTGGTCAGTTGCTTTCCGGGACACAAATTCTGGTGCATTCTGGATTTCCGGGAAACCTAATTCTGGTTCGTTGGCTTTCCGGGACACAAATTCTGGTGTATTCTGGATTTCCGGAAACCTAATTCTGGTCAGTTGGCTTTCCGGGACACAAATTCTGGTGCATTCTGGATTTCCGGGAAACCTAATTTGGTTCAGTTGGCTTTCCGGGACACAAATTCTGGTGTATTCTGGATTTCCGGAAACCTATTCTGGTTCAGTTGGCTTTCCGGGAAACAAATTCTGGTGCATTCTGGATTTCGGGAAAACCTAATTCTGGTTCAGTTGGCTTTCCGGGACACAAATTCTGGTGCATTCTGGATTTCGGGAAACCTAATTCTGGTTCAGTTGGCTTTCCGGGAACAAATTCTGGTGCATTCTGGATTTCCGAAACCTAATTCTGGTTCAGTTGGCTTTCCGGGACACAAATTCTGGTGTATTCTGGATTCCGGGAAACCTAATTCTGGTTCAGTTGGCTTTCCGGGAAACAAATTCTGGTGCATTCTGATTTCGGGAAACCTAATTCTGGTTCAGTTGGCTTTCCGGGACACAAATTCTGTGGGCATCTGGATTTCCGGGAAACCTAATTCTGGTTCAGTTGGCTTTCCGGGACACAAATTCTGGTCATTCTGGATTTCCGGGAAACCTAATTCTGGTTCAGTTGGCTTTCCGGGACACAAATTCGGTGCATTCTGGATTTCGGGAAACCTAATTCTGGTTCAGTTGGCTTTCCGGGACACAAATCTGGTGTAATTCTGGATTTCCGGAAACCTAATTCTGGTTCAGTTGGCTTTCCGGAAACAATTCTGGTGCATTCTGGATTTCCGGGAAACCTAATTCTGGTGCAGTTTGGCTTTCCGGAAACAAATTCTGGTGCATTCTGGATTTCGGGAAACCTAATTCTGGTTCAGTTGGCTTTCGGGACACAAAATTCTGGTGCATTCTGGATTTCCGGAAACCTAATTCTGGTTCAGTTGGCTTCCGGGACACAAATTCTGGTGCATTCTGGATTTCCGGAAACCTAATTCTGGTTCAGTTGCTTTCCGGGACACAAATTCTGGTGCATTCTGGATTTCCGGAAACCTAATTCTGGTTCATTGGCTTTCCGGGACACAAATTCTGGTGCATTCTGGATTCGGGAAACCTATTCTGGTTCGTTGGCTTTCCGGGAAACAAATTCTGGTGCATTCTGGATTTCGGGAAACCTAATTCGGGTCAGTTGGCTTCACGGGACACAATTCTGGTGCATTCTGGATTTCCGGAAACCTAATTCTGTTCAGTTGGCTTTACGGGACACAAATTTCTGGTGAATTCTGGATTTCCGGAAACCTAATTCTGGTTCAGTTGGCTTTCCGGGACACAAATTCTGGTGCATTCTGGACTTCCGGAAACCTAATTCTGGTTCAGTTGGCTTTCCGGGAAACAAATTCTGGTGCATTCTGGATTTCCGGAAACCTAATTCTGGTTCAGTTGGCTTTCCGGGAAACAAATTCTGGTGCATTCTGGATTTCGGGAAACCTAATTCTGGTTCAGTTGGCTTTCCGGGACACAAATTCTGGTGCATTCTGGATTTCGGGAAACCTAATTCTGGTTCAGTTGGCTTTCCGGGACAAAATTCTGGTGCATTCTGGATTCCGGAAACCTAATTCTGGTTCAGGTTGGCTTTCCGGGAAACAAATTCTGGTGCATTCTGATTTCCGGGAAACCTAATTCTGGTTCAGTTGGCTTTCCGGGAAACAAATTCTGGTGCATCTGGATTTCGGGAAACCTAATTCTGGTTCAGTTGGCTTTCCGGGACACAATTCTGGTGATTCTGGATTTCGGGAAACCTAATTCTGGTTCAGTTGGCTTTCCGGGACACAAATTCTGTGTATTCTGGATTTCCGGAAACCTAATTCTGGTTTCAGTGGCTTTACGGGAAACAAACTCTGGTGGCATTCTTGGATTTCGGGAAACCTCATTCTGGTTCAGTTGGCTTTCCGAGGACCAAATTTCTGGTGCATTTCTGGATTTCGGGGGAAACCTAATTCTGTTTCAGTTGGCTTTCGGGACACAAATTCTGGTTGCAATTCTGGAATTTCCGGAAACCTAATTCTGGTTCAGTTGGCTTTCCGGAAAGCAATTCTGGTGTATTCTGGATTTCTCGGAAAACCTAATTGCTGGTCAGTTGGCTTTGCGCGGGAAACAAATTCTGGTGCATTCTGGAGTTCGGGAAACCTAATTTTGGTCAGTTGGCTTTCCGGGAAACAAATTCTGGTGCATTCTGGATTTCGGGGAAACCTATTCTGGTTCAGTTGGCTTTCCGGGACACAATTCTGGTGCATTCTGGATTTCGGGAAACTAATTCTGGTTCAGTTGGCTTTCCGGACACAAATTCTGGTGCATTCTGGATTTCCGGAACCTAATTCTGGTTCAGTTGGCTTTCCGGGACACAAATTCTGGTGCATTCTGGATTTCCGAAACCTAATTCTGGTTCAGTTGGCTTTCCGGGACACAAATTCTGGTGCATTCTGGATTTCGGAAACCTAATTCTGGTTCAGTTGGCTTTCCGGGAAACAAATTCTGGTGCATTCTGGATTCGGGAACCTAATTCTGGTTCAGTTGGCTTTCCGGGACACAAATTCTGGTGCATTCTGATTTCCGGAAACCTAATTCTGGTTCAGTTGGCTTTCCGGGACACAAATTCTGGTGCATTTGGATTTCCGGAAACCTAATTCTGGTTCAGTTGGCTTTCCGGGAAACAAATTCTGGTGCTTCTGGATTTCCGGAAACCTAATTCTGGTTCAGTTGCTTCCGGGAAACAAATTCTGGTGATTCTGGATTTCGGGAAACCTAATTCTGGTTCAGTTGGCTTTCCGGGACACAAATTCTGTGCATTCTGGATTTCCGGAAACCTAATTCTGGTTCAGTTGGCTTTCCGGGACACAAATTTGGTGCATTCTGGATTTCCGGAAACCTAATTCTGGTTCAGTTGGCTTTCCGGGACACAATTCTGGTGCATTCTGGATTCCGGAAACCTAATTCTGGTTCAGTTGGCTTTCCGGGAAACAATTCTGGTGCATTCTGGATTTCGGGAAAACCTAATTCTGGTTCAGTTGGCTTTCCGGGACACAAATTCTGGTGCATTCTGGATTTCGGGAAACCTAATTCTGGTTCAGTTGGCTTTCCGGGACACAAATTCTGGTGCATTCTGGATTTCCGGAAACCTAATTCTGGTTCAGTTGGCTTTCCGGGACACAAATTCTGGTGCATTCTGGATTTCCGGAAACCTAATTCTGGTTCAGTTGGCTTTCCGGGACACAAATTCTGGTGCATTCTGGATTTCCGGAAACCTAATTCTGGTTCAGTTGGCTTTCCGGGACACAATTCTGGTGCATTTCTGGATTTCCGGAAACCTAATTCTGGTTCAGTTGGCTTTCCGGGAAACAAATTCTGGTGCATTCTGGATTTCCGGAAACCTAATTCTGGTTCAGTTGGCTTTCCGGGACACAAATTCTGGTGCATTCTGGATTTCCGGAAACCTAATTCTGGTTCAGTTGGCTTTCCGGGACACAAATTCTGGTGCATTCTGGATTTCGGGAAACCTAATTCTGGTTCAGTTGGCTTTCCGGGAAACAAATTCTGGTGCATTCTGGATTCGGGAAACCTATTCTGGTTCAGTTGGCTTTCCGGGACAACAAATTCTGGTGCATTCTGGATTTCCGGGAACCTAATTCTGGTTCAGTTGGCTTTCCGGGACACAAATTCTGGTGCATTCTGGATTTCGGAAAACCTAATTCTGGTTCAGTTGGCTTTCCGGGACACAAATTCTGGTGCATTCTGGATTTCCGGAAACCTAATTCTGGTTCAGTTGGCTTTCCGGGACCGCAAATTCTGGTGAATTCTGGATTTCCGGAAACCTAATTCTGGTTCAGTTGGCTTTCCGGTACACAAATTCTGGTGCATTCTGGATTTCCGGAAACCTAATTCTGGTTCAGTTGGCTTTCCGGGACACAAATTCTGGTGCATTCTGGATTTCGGGAAACCTAATTCTGGTTCAGTTGGCTTTCCGGGACACAAATTCTGGTGCATTCTGGATTTCCGGAAACCTAATTCCGGTTCAGTTGGCTTTCCGGGACACAAATTCTGGTGCATTCTGGATTCCGGAAACCTAATTCTGGTTCAGTTGGCTTTCCGGGACACAAATCTGGTGCATTCTGGATTTCGGAAACCTAATTCTGGTTCAGTTGGCTTTCCGGGACACAATTCTGGTGCATTCTGGATTTCCGGAAACCTAATTCCTGGTTCAGTTGGCTTTCCGGGACACAAATTCTGGTGCATTCTGGATTTCCGGAAACCTAATTCTGGTTCAGTTGGCTTTCCGGGACACAAATTCTGGTGCATTCTGGATTTCGGGAAACCTAATTCTGGTTCAGTTGGCTTTCCGGGACACAAATTCTGGTGCATTCTGGATTTCCGGAAACCTAATTCTGGTTCAGTTGGCTTTCCGGGACACAAATTCTGGTGAATTCTGGATTTCCGGAAACCTAATTCTGGTTCAGTTGGCTTTCCGGGACACAAATTCTGGTGCATTCTGGATTTCCGGAAACCTATTCTGGTTCAGTGGCTTTCCGGGACACAAATTCTGGTGCATTCTGGATTTCCGGAAACCTAATTCTGGTTCGTTGGCTTTCCGGGACACAAATTCTGGTGCATTCTGGATTTCCGGAAACCTAATTCTGGTCAGTTGGCTTTCCGGGACACAAATTCTGGTGCATTCTGGATTTCCGGAAACCTAATTCGGTTCAGTTGGCTTTCCGGGACACAAATTCTGGTGCATTCTGGATTTCCGGAAACCTAATCTGGTTCAGTTGGCTTTCCGGGAAACAAATTCTGGTGCATTCTGGATTTCCGGGAAACTAATTCTGGTTCAGTTGGCTTTCCGGGACACAAATTCTGGTGCATTCTGGATTTCGGGAACCTAATTCTGGTTCAGTTGGCTTTCCGGGACACAAATTCTGGTGCATTCTGGATTTCCGAAACCTAATTCTGGTTCAGTTGGCTTTCCGGGACACAAATTCTGGTGCATTCTGGATTCCGGAAAACCTAATTCTGGTTCAGTTGGCTTTCCGGGACACAAATTCTGGTGCATTCTGATTTCCGGAAACCCTAATTCTGGTTCAGTTGGCTTTCCGGGACACAAATTCTGGTGCATTCTGGATTTCGGGAAACCTAATTCTGGTTCAGTTGGCTTTCCGGGACACAAATTCTGGTGCATTCTGGATTTCCGGAAACCTAATTCTGGTTCAGTTGGCTTTCCGGGAAACAAATTCTGGTGCATTCTGGATTTCCGGAAACCTAATTCTGGTTCAGTTGGCTTTCCGGGACACAAATTCTGGTGCATTCTGGATTTCGGGAAACCTAATTCTGGTTCAGTTGGCTTTCCGGGACACAAATTCTGGTGCATTCTGGATTTCCGGAAACCTAATTCTGGTTCAGTTGGCTTTCCGGGACACAAATTCTGGTGTATTCTGGATTTCCGGAAACCTAATTCTGGTTCAGTTGGCTTTCCGGGAAACAAATTCTGGTGCATTCTGGATTTCGGGAAACCTAATTCTGGTTCAGTTGGCTTTCCGGGAAACAAATTCTGGTGCATTCTGGATTTCGGGAAACCTAATTCTGGTTCAGTTGGCTTTCCGGGACACAAATTCTGGTGCATTCTGGATTTCGGGAAACCTAATTCTGGTTCAGTTGGCTTTCCGGGACACAAATTCTGGGCATTCTGGATTTCCGGGAAACCTAATTCTGGTTCAGTGGCTTTCCGGGACACAAATTTCTGGTGCATTCTGGATTTCGGGAAACCTAATTCTGGTTCAGTTGGCTTTCCGGGACACAAATTCTGGTGCATTCTGGATTTCCGGAAACCTAATTCTGGTTCAGTTGGCTTTCCGGGACACAAATTCTGGTGCATTCTGGATTTCGGGAAACCTAATTCTGGTTCAGTTGGCTTTCCGGGACACAAATTCTGGTGCATTCTGGATTTCCGGAAACCTAATTCTGGTTCAGTGGCTTTCCGGGACACAAATTCTGGTGCATTCTGGATTTCGGGAAACCAATTCGGTTCAGTTGGCTTTCCGGGACACAAATTCTGGTGCATTCTGGATTTCCGGAAACTAATTCTGGTTCAGTTGGCTTTCCGGGACACAAATTCTGGTGCTATTCTGGATTTCCGGAAACCTAATTCTGGTTCAGTGGCTTTCCGGGAAACAAATTCTGGTGCATTCTGGATTTGGAAACCTAATTCTGGTTCAGTTGGCTTTCCGGGACACAAATTCTGGTGCATTCTGGATTCGGGAAACCTAATTCTGGTTCAGTTGGCTTTCCGGACACAAATTCTGGTGCATTCTGGTTTCGGGAAACCTAATTCTGGTTCAGTTGGCTTTCCGGGACACAAATTCTGGTGCATTCGGATTTCGGAAACCTAATTCTGGTTCAGTTGGCTTTCCGGGAAACAAATTCTGGGTGCATTCTGGATTTCCGGAAACCTAATTCTGGTTCAGTTGGCTTTCCGGGAAACAAATTCTGGTGCATTCTGGATTTCGGGAAACCTAATTCTGGTTCAGTTGGCTTTCCGGGAAACAAATTCTGGTGCATTCTGGATTTCGGGAAACCTAATTCTGGTTCAGTTGGCTTTCCGGGACACAAATTCTGGTGCATTCTGGATTTCCGGAAACCTAATTCTGGTTCAGTTGGCTTTCCGGGAAACAAATTCTGGTGCATTCTGGATTTCGGGAAACCTAATTCTGGTTCAGTTGGCTTTCCGGGAAACAAATTCTGGTGCATTCTGGATTTCGGGAAACCTAATTCTGGTTCAGTTGGCTTTCCGGGACACAAATTCTGGTGCATTCTGGATTTCCGGAAACCTAATTCTGGTTCAGTTGGCTTTACGGGACAGCAAATTCTGGTGAATTCTGGATTTCCGGAAACCTAATTCTGGTTCAGTTGGCTTTCCGGTACACAAATTCTGGTGCATTCTGGATTTCCGGAAACCTAATTCTGGTTCAGTTAGCTTTCCGTGACAGCAAATTCTGTTGCATTCTGGATTTCGGGAAACCTAATTCTGGTTCAGTTGGCTTTCCGGGACACAAATTCTGGTGCATTCTGGATTTCCGGAAACCTAATTCCGGTTCAGTTGGCTTTCCGGGACACAAATTCTGGTGTATTCTGGATTTCCGGAATAATTCTGGTTCAGTTGGCTTTCCGGGAAACAAATTCTGGTGCATTCTGGATTTCGGGAAACCTAATTCTGGTTCAGTTGGCTTTCCGGGAAACAAATTCTGGTGCATTCTGGATTTCGGGAAACCTAATTCTGGTTCAGTTGGCTTTCCGGGACACAAATTCTGGTGCATTCTGGATTTCCGGAAACCTAATTCTGGTTCAGTTGGCTTTCCGGGACACAAATTCTGGTGCATTCTGGATTTCCGGAAACCTAATTCTGGTTCAGTTGGCTTTCCGGGACACAAATTCTGGTGTATTCTGGATTTCCGGAAACCTAATTCTGGTTCAGTTGGCTTTCCGGGAAACAAATTCTGGTGCATTCTGGATTTCGGGAAACCTAATTCTGGTTCAGTTGGCTTTCCGGGACACAAATTCTGGTGCATTCTGGATTTCGGGAAACCTAATTCTGGTTCAGTTGGCTTTCCGGGACACAAATTCTGGTGCATTCTGGATTTCCGGAAACCTAATTCTGGTTCAGTTGGCTTTCCGGGACACAAATTCTGGTGTATTCTGGATTTCCGGAAACCTAATTCTGGTTCAGTTGGCTTTCCGGGAAACAAATTCTGGTGCATTCTGGATTTCGGGAAACCTAATTCTGGTTCAGTTGGCTTTCCGGGACACAAATTCTGGTGTATTCTGGATTTCCGGAAACCTAATTCTGGTTCAGTTGGCTTTCCGGGAAACAAATTCTGGTGCATTCTGGATTTCGGGAAACCTAATTCTGGTTCAGTTGGCTTTCCGGGACACAAATTCTGGTGCATTCTGGATTTCGGGAAACCTAATTCTGGTTCAGTTGGCTTTCCGGGACACAAATTCTGGTGCATTCTGGATTTCCGGAAACCTAATTCTGGTTCAGTTGGCTTTCCGGGACACAAATTCTGGTGTATTCTGGATTTCCGGAAACCTAATTCTGGTTCAGTTGGCTTTCCGGGAAACAAATCTGGTGCATTCTGGATTTCGGAAACCTAATTCTTGGTTCAGTTGGCTTTCCGGGACACAAATTCTGGTGCATTCTGGATTTCGGGAAACCTAATTCTGGTTCAGTTGGCTTTCCGGGAAACAAATTCTGGTGCATTCTGGATTTCCGGAAACCTAATTCTGGTTCAGTTGGCTTTCCGGGACAGCAAATTCTGGTGAATTCTGGATTTCCGGAAACCTAATTCTGGTTCAGTTGGCTTTCCGGGAAACAAATTCTGGTGCATTCTGGATTTCGGGAAACCTAATTCTGGTTCAGTTGGCTTTCCGGGACACAAATTCTGGTGCATTCTGGATTTCGGGAAACCTAATTCTGGTTCAGTTGGCTTTCCGGGACACAAATTCTGGTGCATTCTGGATTTCCGGAAACCTAATTCTGGTTCAGTTGGCTTTACGGGACAGCAAATTCTGGTGAATTCTGGATTTCCGGAAACCTAATTCTGGTTCAGTTGGCTTTCCGGGACACAAATTCTGGTGCATTCTGGATTTCCGGAAACCTAATTCTGGTTCAGTTGGCTTTCCGGGACACAAATTCTGGTGCATTCTGGATTTCGGGAAACCTAATTCTGGTTCAGTTGGCTTTCCGGGACACAAATTCTGGTGCATTCTGGATTTCCGGAAACCTAATTCCGGTTCAGTTGGCTTTCCGGGACACAAATTCTGGTGCATTCTGGATTTCCGGAAACCTAATTCCGGTTCAGTTGGCTTTCCGGGACACAAATTCTGGTGTATTCTGGATTTCCGGAATAATTCTGGTTCAGTTGCTTTCCGGGAAACAAATTCTGGTGCATCTGGATTCGGGAAACCTAATTCTGGTTCAGTTGGCTTTCCGGGAAACAAATTCTGGTGCTTCTGGGATTTCGGAAACCTTAATTCTGGTTCAGTTGGCTTTCCGGGACACATATTCTGGTGCATTCTGGATTTCGGGAAACCTAATTCTGGTTCAGTTGGCTTTCCGGGACACAAATTCTGGTGCATTCTGGATTTCCGGAAACCTAATTCTGGTTCAGTTGGCTTTCCGGGAAACAAATTCTGGTGCATTCTGGATTTCGGGAAACCTAATTCTGGTTCAGTTGGCTTTCCGGGAAACAAATTCTGGTGCATTCTGGATTTCGGGAAACCTAATTCTGGTTCAGTTGGCTTTCCGGGACACAAATTCTGGTGCATTCTGGATTTCCGGAAACCTAATTCTGGTTCAGTTGGCTTTCCGGGACACAAATTCTGGTGCATTCTGGATTTCGAGAAACCTATTCTGGTTCAGTTGGCTTTCCGGACACAAATTCTGGTGCATTCTGGATTTCGGAAACCTAATTCTGGTTCAGTTGGCTTTCGGGACACAAATTCTGGTGCATTCTGGATTTCCGGAAACCTAATTCTGGTTCAGTTGGCTTCCGGGACACAAATTCTGGTGCATTCTGGATTTCCGGAAACCTAATTCTGGTTCAGTTGCTTTCCGGGACACAAATTCTGGTGCATTCTGGATTTCCGGGAAACCTAATTCTGGTTCGTTGGCTTTCCGGGACACAAATTCTGGTGCATTCTGGATTTCCGGAAACCTAATTCTGGTCAGTTGGCTTTCCGGGACACAAATTCTGGTGCATTCTGGATTTCCGGAAACCTAATTCGGTTCAGTTGGCTTTCCGGGACACAAATTCTGGTGCATTCTGGATTTCCGGAAACCTAATCTGGTTCAGTTGGCTTTCCGGGACACAAATTCTGGTGCATTCTGGATTTCCGGAAACCAATTCTGGTTCAGTTGGCTTTCCGGGACACAAATTCTGGTGCATTCTGGATTTCCGGGAACCTAATTCTGGTTCAGTTGGCTTTCCGGGAAACAAATTCTGGTGCATTCTGGATTTCGGAAACCTAATTCTGGTTCAGTTGGCTTTCCGGGACACAAATTCTGGTGCATTCTGGATTCGGAAACCTAATTCTGGTTCAGTTGGCTTTCCGGGACACAAATTCTGGTGCATTCTGGATTCCGGAAACCTAATTCTGGTTCAGTTGGCTTTTCCGGGAAACAAATTCTGGTGCATTCTGGATTTCGGGAAACCTAATTCTGGTTCAGTTGGCTTTCCGGGACACAAATTCTGGTGCATTCTGGATTTCCGGAAACCTAATTCTGGTTCAGTTGGCTTTCCGGGACACAAATTCTGGTGCATTCTGGATTTCCGGAAACCTAATTCTGGTTCAGTTGGCTTTCCGGGCACAAAATTCTTGCATTCTGGGATTCCGGAAACCTAATTCTGGTTCAGTTGGCTTTCCGGGACACAAATTTGGTGCATTCTGGATTTCCGGAAACCTAATTCTGGTTCAGTTGGCTTTCCGGGACACAATTCTGGTGCATTCTGGATTTCCGGAAACCTAATTCTGGTTCAGTTGGCTTTCCGGGAAAAAATTCTGGTGCATTCTGGATTTCCGGGAAACCTAATTCTGGTTCAGTTGGCTTTCCGGACACAAATTCTGGTGCATTCTGGATTTCCGGGAAACCTAATTCTGGTTCAGTTGGCTTTCCGGGACACAAATTCTGGTGTATTCTGGATTTCCGGAAACCTAATTCTGGTTCAGTTGGCTTTCCGGGAAACAAATTCTGGTGCATTCTGGATTTCCGGAAACCTAATTCTGGTTCAGTTGGCTTTCCGGGACACAAATTCTGGTGCATTCTGGATTTCCGGAAACCTAATTCTGGTTCAGTTGGCTTTCCGGGACACAAATTCTGGTGCATTCTGGATTTCGGGAAACCTAATTCTGGTTCAGTTGGCTTTCCGGGAAACAAATTCTGGTGCATTCTGGATTTCGGGAAACCTAATTCTGGTTCAGTTGGCTTTCCGGGACACAAATTCTGGTGCATTCTGGATTTCCGGAAACCTAATTCTGGTTCAGTTGGCTTCCGGGACACAAATTCTGGTGCATTCTGGATTTCCGGAAACCTATTCTGGTTCAGTTGGCTTCCGGGACACAAATTCTGGTGCATTCTGGATTTCCGGAAACCAATTCTGGTTTCAGTTGGCTTTCCGGGACAGCAAATTCTGGTGCATTCTGGATTTCCGGAAACCTAATTCTGGTTCAGTTGGCTTTCCGGGAAACAAATTCTGGTGCATTCTGGATTTCCGGAAACCTAATTCTGGTTCAGTTAGCTTTCCGTGACAGCAAATTCTGTTGCATTCTGGATTTCGGGAAACCTAATTCTGGTTCAGTTGGCTTTCCGGGAAACAAATTCTGGTGCATTCTGGATTTCGGGAAACCTAATTCTGGTTCAGTTGGCTTTCCGGGACACAAATTCTGGTGCATTCTGGATTTCGGGAAACCTAATTCTGGTTCAGTTGGCTTTCCGGGACAAATTCTGGTGCATTCTGGATTTCCGGAAACCTAATTCTGGTTCGCTTTCCGGGAAACAAATTCTGGTGCATTCTGGATTTCCGGAAACCTAATTCTGGTTCAGTTAGCTTTCCGTGACAGGAAATTCTGGTGCATTCTGGATTTCGGGAAACCTAATTCTGGTTCAGTTGGCTTTCCGGGACACAAATTCTGGTGAATTCTGGATTTCCGGAAACCTAATTCTGGTTCAGTTGGCTTTCCGGGACACAAATTCTGGTGCATTCTGGATTTCCGGAAACCTAATTCTGGTTCAGTTGGCTTTCCGGGACACAAATTCTGGTGCATTCTGGATTTCCGGAAACCTAATTCTGGTTCAGTTGGCTTTCCGGGACACAAATTCTGGTGCATTCTGGATTTCGGGAAACCTAATTCTGGTTCAGTTGGCTTTCCGGGACACAAATTCTGGTGCATTCTGGATTTCCGGAAACCTAATTCTGGTTCAGTTGGCTTTACGGACACAAATTCTGGTGAATTCTGGATTTCCGGAAACCTAATTCTGGTTCAGTTGGTTTCCGGGACACAAATTCTGGTGCATTCTGGATTTCCGGGAAACCTAATTCTGGTTCAGTGGCTTTCCGGGACACAAATTCTGGTGCATTCTGGATTTCCGGGAAACCTAATTCTGGTCAGTTGGCTTTCCGGGACACAAATTCTGGTGCATTCTGGATTTCCGGAAACCTAATTCTGTTCAGTTGGCTTTCCGGGACACAAATTCTGGTGCATTCTGGATTTCCGGAAACCTA
The DNA here is from genome assembly GCA_018350325.1 of Globodera rostochiensis. Lineage (NCBI taxonomy): Eukaryota > Metazoa > Nematoda > Chromadorea > Rhabditida > Heteroderidae > Globodera > Globodera rostochiensis. Next base: position 3,198,285 of record JAEVLN010000009.1, on the reverse strand, counting down.
ATCTGGTTCAGTTGGCTTTCCGGGACACAAATTCTGGTGCATTCTGGATTTCCGGGAAACCAATTTGGTTCAGTTGGCTTTCCGGGACAGCAAATTCTGGTGCATTCTGGATTTCGGGAACCTAATTCTGGTTCAGTTGGCTTTCCGGGACACAAATTCTGGTGCATTCTGGATTTCGGAACCTAATTCTGGTTCAGTTGGCTTTCCGGGACACAAATTCTGGTGCATTCTGGATTTCGGAAACCTAATTCTGGTTCAGTTGGCTTTCCGGGAAACAAATTCTGGTGCATTCTGGATTCCGGAAACCTAATTCGGTTCAGTTGGCTTTCCGGGAAACAAATTCTGGTGCATTCTGGTTTCGGGAAACCTAATTCTGGTTCAGTTGGCTTTCCGGGACACAAATTCTGGTGCATTCGGATTTCCGGGAAACCTAATTCTGGTTCCGTTGGCTTTCCGGGACAAATTCTGGTGCATCTGGATTTCCGGAAACCTAATTCTGGTTCAGTTGGCTTTACGGGACAGCAAATTCTGGTCATTCTGGATTTCCGGAAACCTAATTCTGGTTCAGTTGGCTTTCCGGGACACAAATTCTGTGCATTTCTGGATTTCCGGAAACCTAATTCTGGTTCAGTTGGCTTTCCGGGACACAAATCTGGTGCATTCTGGATTTCCGGAAACCTAATTCTGGTTCAGTTAGGCTTTACGGGACAAAATTCTGGTGCATTCTGGATTTCCGGAAACCTAATTCTGGTTCAGTTGGCTTTCCGGAACAAATTCTGGTGCATTCTGGATTTCCGGAAACCTAATTCTGGTTCATTTAGCTTTCGGACAGCAATTTCTGGTGCATTCTGGATTGCGGTAAACCTAATTCTCAAATTCTGGTTCAGGTTGCTTTCCGGGACACAAATCCTGTGTGCATTCTGGATTTCCGGGAAACCTAATTCTGTTCAGTTGGCTTTCCGGGAAACAAATCTGGTGCATTCTGGATTTACTGGAACCTAATTCGGTTCAGTGAGGCTTTCCGGGGACACAAATTCTGGTGCATTTCTGGATTTCGGAAACCTATTCTGGTTCAGATTGGCTTTTCGGGACAGCAAATTCTGGTGGAATTTCTGGATTTCCGAAACCTAATTCTGGTTCAGTTGGCTTTCCGGGAAAGCAAATTCTGGTGCATTCTGGATTCCGGAAACCTAATTCTGGTTCAGTTGGCTTTCCGGGTACACAAATTCTGGTGAATTCTGATTTCCGGAAACCTAATTCTGGTTCAGTTGGCTTTCCGGGAAACAATTCTGGTGCATTCGGATTCGGAAACCTAATTCTGGTTCAGTTGGCCTTTCGGGACACAAGTTCTGGTGTAATCTGGATTTCCCCGGGAACCTAATTCTGGTTCAGTTGGCTTTTCCGGGAAACAAATCATGTGCATTCTGGATTCGGGAAACCTAAATTTCTGGTTCAGTTGGCTTTCCGGGACACAAATCTGGTGCATTCTGGATTTCGGGGAACCCTAATCTGGTTCAGTTGGCTTTCCGGGACACAATTCTGGTGCATTCTGGATTTCCGGAAACCTAATTTCTGGTTCAGTTGGCTTTTCCGGGCACAAATCTTGGGTCATTCTGGATTCCGGAAACCTAATTCTGGTTCAGTGGCTTTCCTGACACAAATTCTGGTGCATTATTCGGGATTTCCGGGAAACTAATTCTGGTTCAGTTGGCTTCCGGGGACACAAATTTTCTGCCCCGTGCATTCTGTATTTCGGGAAAACCTAATTCTGGTCAGTTGGCTTTCCGGGACCCAAATTCTGGTGCATTCTGGATTTCGGGAAACTAATTCTGTTCAGTTGGCCTTTCCGGGACCACCAAATTCTGGTGTGATTCTGGATTTCGGAAACCTATTCTGGTTTCAGTGGCTTTCCGGGGAACACAAATTCTGGTGCATTCTGGATTTCCGGAACCTAATTCTGGTTCCGTTGCTTTCCGGGACACAAATTCTGGTGCATTCTGGATTTCGGAACCTAATTTCTGGTTTCAGTTGGCTTTACGGGACAGCAAATTCTGGTGCATTCTGGATTCCGGGAAACCTAATTCTGGTTCAGTTGGCTTTCCGGGAACAAAATTCTGGTGCATTCTGATTTCCGGAAACCTAATTCTGGTTCAGTTGGCTTTCCGGGACACAAATTCTGGTGCATCTGGATTTCGGGAAACCTAATTCTGGTTCAGTTGGCTTTCCGGGAAACAAATTCTGGTGATTCTGGATTTCCGGAAACCTAATTCTGGTTCAGTGGCTTTACGGACACAAAATTCTGGGCATTCTGGATTTCCGGAAACCTAATTCTGGTTTCAGTTGGCTTTCCGGGAAACAAATTTGGTGCATTCTGGATTTCGGAAACCTAATTCTGGTTCAGTTGGCTTTCCGGGACACAAATCTGGTGCATTCTGGATTTCCGGGAAACCTAATTCTGGTTCAGTTGGCTTTCCGGGACAAAATTCTGGTGCATTCTGGATTTCGGAAACCTAATTCTGGTTCAGTTGGCTTTCCGGGAACAAATTCTGGTGCATTCTGGATTTCCGGAAACCTAATTCTGGTTCAGTTGGCTTTCCGACACAAATTCTGGTGCATTCTGGATTTCCGGGAAACCTAATTCTGGTTCAGTTGGCTTTCGGGACACAAATTCTGGTGCATTCTGGATTTCCGGGAAACCTAATTCTGGTTCAGTTGGTTTCCGGGACACAAATTCTGGTGCATTCTGGATTTCCGGAAACCTAATTCTGGTTCAGTGGCTTTCCGGGAAACAAATTCTGGTGCATTCTGGATTTCCGGAAACCTAATTCTGGTTCGTTGGCTTTTCCGGGACACAAATTCTGGTGAATTCTGGATTTCCGGAAACCTAATTCTGGTTCGTTGGGCTTTCGGGACACAAATTCTGGTGCATTCTGGATTTCCGGAAACCTAATTCGGTTCAGTTGGCTTTCCGGGACAGCAAATTCTGGTGCATTCTGGATTTCCGGAAACCTATTCTGGTTCAGTTGGCTTCCGGGACACAAATTCTGGTGCATTCTGGATTTCCGGAAACCAATTCTGGTTCAGTTGGCTTTCCGGGACACAAATTCTGGTGCATTCTGGATTTCCGGAACCTAATTCTGGTTCAGTTGGCTTTACGGGACAGCAAATTCTGGTGAATTCTGGATTTCCGAAACCTAATTCTGGTTCAGTTGGCTTTCCGGGACACAAAATTCTGGTGCATTCTGGATTCCGGAAACCTAATTCTGGTTCAGTGGCTTTCCGGGACACAAATTCTGGTGCATTCTGGTTTCCGGAAACCTAATTCTGGTTCAGTTGGCTTTCCGGGACACAAATTCTGGTGCATTCGGATTCCGGAAACCTAATTCTGGTTCAGTTGGCTTTTCCGGGACACAAATTCTGGTGCATTCTGGATTTCCGGAAACCTAATTCTGGTTCAGTTGGCTTTACGGGACAGCAAATTCTGGTGAATTCTGGATTTCCGGAAACCTAATTCTGGTTCAGTTGGCTTTCCGGGACACAAATTCTGGTGCATTCTGGATTTCCGGAAACCTAATTCTGGTTCAGTTGGCTTCCGGGACAACAATCTGGTGCATTCTGGATTTTCCGGAAACCTAATTCTGGTTCAGTTGGCTTTCCGGGACAGAAATTCTGGTGCATTCTGGATTTCCGGAAACCTAATTCTGGTTCAGTTGGCTTTCCGGGCACAAATTCTGGTGCATTCTGGATTTCCCGAAACCTAATTCTGGTTCAGTTGGCTTTCCGGACAGCCAAATTCTGGTGCATTCTGAATTTCGGGAACCTAATTCTGGTTCAGTTGGCTTCCGGGAAACAAATTCTGGTGCATTCTGATTTCCGGAAACCTAATTCTGGTTCAGTTGGTTTCCGGGACAACAAATTCTGGTGCATTCTGGATTTCCGGAAACCTAATTCTGGTTCAGTGGCTTTCCGGTACAACAAATTCTGGTGCATTCTGGATTTCCGGAAACCTAATTCTGGTCAGTTGGCTTTCCGGGAAACAAATTCTGGTGCATTCTGGATTTCGGGAAAACCTAATTCGGTTCAGTTGGCTTTCCGGGACACAAATTCTGGTGCATTCTGGATTTCGGGAAACCTAATCTGGTTCAGTTGGCTTTCCGGGACACAAATTCTGGTGCATTCTGATTTCCGGAAACCTATTCTGGTCAGTTGGCTTTCCGGAAACAAATTCTGGTGCATTCTGGATTTCCGGGAAAACTAATTCTGGTTCAGTTGGCTTTCGGGACACAAATTCTGGTGCATTCTGGATTCCGTGACCTAATTCTGGTTCAGTTGCTTTCCGGGACCACAAATTCTGGTGCATTCTGGATTTCCGAAACCTAATTCTGGTTCAGTTGGCTTTCCGGGACACAAATTCTGGTGCATTCTGGAATTCGGAAACCTAATTCTGTTCAGTTGGCTTTCCGGGACAACAAATTCTGGTGCATTCTGGATTCCGGGAAACCTAATTCTGTTCAGTTGGCTTTCCGGGACACAATTCTGGTGCATTCTGATTTCCGGAAACCTAATTCTGGTTCAGTGGCTTTCCGGGAACAATTCTGGTGCATTCTGATTTCCGGGAAACCTAATTCTGGTTCAGTTGGCTTGTTCCGGGACACAAATTCTGGTGCTTCTGGATTTCCGGATAACCTAATTCTGGTTCAGTTGGCTTTCCGGGACAGCAAATTCTGTGCATTCTGGATTTCCGGAAACCTAATTCTGGTTCAGTTGGCTTTACGGGACACAAATCTGGTGCATTCTGGATTTCCGGAAACCTAATTCTGGTTCAGTTGGCTTTCCGGGACACAATTCTGGTGCATTCTGGATTTCCGGAAACCTAATTCTGGTTCAGTTGGCTTTCCGGGACAGCAAATTCTGGTGCATTCTGGATTTCGGGGAAACCTACTTCTGGTTCCAGTTGGCTTTCGGGACACAATTCTGGGCATTCTGGATTTCCGGGAACCTAATTCTGGTTCAGTTGGCTTCCGGGACAAATTCTGGTGCATTCTGGATTTCCGGCAAACCTAATTCTGGTTCAGTTTGGTTTTCCGGGACAGCAAATTCTGGTGCATTCTGGATTTCCGGAAACCTAATTCTGGTTTCGTGGCTTTCCGGGACACAAATTCTGGTTGCATTCTGGATTTCCGGAAACCTAATTCTGGTCAGTTAGCTTTACGTGACACGAAATTCTGGTGGCATTTCTGGATTTTCCGGAAACCTATTCTGGTCAGTTGGCTTTCCGGGGAACCAAATTCTGGTGCATTCTGGATTTCCGGAAACTAATTCTGGTTTCAGTTGGCTTTCCGGGAAACAAATTCTGGTTGCATTCTGGATTTCCGAAACCTAATTTCTGGTTCAGTTAGCTTCCGTGACAGCAAATTCTGGTGCATTCTGGATTCCGGAACCTAATTCTGGTTCAGTTGGCTTTCCGGGACAGCAAATTCTGGTGAATTCTGGTTTCCGGAAACCTAATTCTGGTTCAGTTGGCTTTCCGGGACACAAATTCTGGTGCATTCGGATTTCCGGAAACCTAATTCTGGTTCAGTTGGCTTTCCGGGAACAAATTCTGGTGCATCTGGATTTCCGGAAACCTAATTCTGGTTCAGTTGCTTTCCGGGACACAAATTCTGGTGCTTCTGGATTTCGGGAAACCTAATTCTGGTTCAGTTGGCTTTCCGGGACAGCAAATTCTGTGCATTCTGGATTTCGGGAAACCTAATTCTGGTTCAGTTGGCTTTCCGGGACACAAATTTGGTGCATTCTGGATTTCCGGGAAACCTAATTCTGGTTCAGTTTGCTTTCCGGGAACACAAATTCTGGTGAATTCTGGATTTCCGGAAACCTAATTCTGGTTCAGTTGGCTTTACGGGACAGCAAATTCTGGTGAATTCTGGATTTCCGGAAACCTAATTCTGGTTCAGTTGGCTTTCCGGGACACAAATTCTGGTGCATTCTGGATTTCCGGAAACCTAATTCTGGTTCAGTTGGCTTTCCGGGAAACAAATTCTGGTGCATTCTGGATTTCCGGAAACCTAATTCTGGTTCAGTTAGCTTTCCGTGACAGCAAATTCTGTTGCATTCTGGATTTCGGGAAACCTAATTCTGGTTCAGTTGGCTTTCCGGGAAACAAATTCTGGTGCATTCTGGATTTCCGGAAACCTAATTCTGGTTCAGTTGGCTTTCCGGGAAACAAATTCTGGTGCATTCTGGATTTCCGGAAACCTAATTCTGGTTCAGTTAGCTTTCCGTGACAGCAAATTCTGGTGCATTCTGGATTTCGGGAAACCTAATTCTGGTCTATACTGACATTCCGAAGAGCCTAATTCTGGTTTAGTTGGCTTTCCGGGACAGCAAATTCTAGTGCATTATGGATTTCCGGAAACCTAATTCTGGTCTATATAGTGACTTTCCGATGAGCCTAATTCTGGTTTAGTTGGCTTTCCGGGACAGCAAATTCTAGTGCATTATGGATTTCCGGAAACCTAATTCTGGTCTATATAGTGACTTTCCGATGAGCCTAATTCTGGTTTAGTTGGCTTTCCGCGACAGCAAATTCTGGTGCATTCTGTTTCCGGAAACCTAATTCTGGTTCAGTTAGCTTTCCGTGACAGCAAATTCTGGTGCATTCTGGATTTCGGGAAACCTAATTCTGGTTGTTGCTTTCCGGGAAGCAATTCTGGTGCATGGACTTTCGACCACCTAATTCTGGTTCATGGCTTTCCGGAACCTAATTCTGGTGAATGATTTCGGAAACCTAATTTGGTTCAGTTGGCTTCCGGGACACAAATTCTGGTGCATCTGGATTTCCGGAAACCTAATTCTGGTTCATTGGTTTCCGGGAAAAAATTGCTCTGGTGCATTCTGGATTTCGCGGAAACCTATTCTGGTTCATGGCTTTCGGAAACAATTCTGGTGCATTCTGGATTTCGGGAACCTAATTCTGGTTCAGTGTCTTTCCGGCACCATTCTGGTGCATTCTGGATTTCCGGAAACCTAATTTCTGGTTCAGTGGCTTTCCGGGAAACAATTCTGGTGCATTCTGGATTTCCGGAAACTAATCTGGTTTCATTGGCTTTCCGGGACACACAAATTCTGGTGCACTCTGGTTTCCGGAAACCTAATCTGGTCGTTGGCATTCCGGAACACAAATTTGTTGGAATTCGGATTTCCGGAAACCTAATTCTGGTCAGTTGGCTTTCCGGGAAACAAATTCTGGTGCATTCTGGATTTCCGGAAACCTAATTCGGTTCAGTTGGCTTTCCGGGACACAAATTCTGGTGAATTCTGGATTTCCGGAAACCTAATTCTGGTTCAGTTGGCTTTCCGGGACACAAATTCTGGTGCATTCTGGATTTCCGGAAACCTAATTCTGGTTCAGTTGGCTTTCCGGGAAACAAATTCTGGTGCATTCTGGATTTCCGGAAACCTAATTCTGGTTCAGTTGGCTTTCCGGGAAACAAATTCTGGTGCATTCTGGATTTCCGGAAACCTAATTCTGGTTCAGTTAGCTTTCCGTGACAGCAAATTCTGGTGCATTCTGTTTCCGGAAACCTAATTCTGGTTCAGTTGGCTTTACGGGACAGCAAATTCTGGTGAATTCTGGATTTCCGGAAACCTAATTCTGGTTCAGTTGGCTTTCCGGGACACAAATTCTGGTGCATTCTGGATTTCCGGAAACCTAATTCTGGTTCAGTTGGCTTTCCGGGACACAAATTCTGGTGCATTCTGGATTTCCGGAAACCTAATTCTGGTTCAGTTGGCTTTCCGGGAAACAAATTCTGGTGCATTCTGGATTTCCGGAAACCTAATTCTGGTTCAGTTGGCTTTCCGGGACAGCAAATTCTGGTGAATTCTGGATTTCCGGAAACCTAATTCTGGTTCAGTTGGCTTTCCGGGAAACAAATTCTGGTGCATTCTGGATTTCCGGAAACCTAATTCTGGTTCAGTTGGCTTTACGGGACAGCAAATTATGGTGAATTCTGGATTTCCGGAAACCTAATTCTGGTTCAGTTGGCTTTCCGGGACACAAATTCTGGTGCATTCTGGATTTCCGGAAACCTAATTCTGGTTCAGTTGGCTTTCCGGGACACAAATTCTGGTGCATTCTGGATTTCCGGAAACCTAATTCTGGTTCAGTTGGCTTTCCGGGACACAAATTCTGGTGCATTCTGGATTTCCGGAAACCTAATTCTGGTTCAGTTGGCTTTCCGGGACACAAATTCTGGTGCATTCTGGATTTCGGGAAACCTAATTCTGGTTCAGTTGGCTTTCCGGGACACAAATTCTGGTGCATTCTGGATTTCCGGAAACCTAATTCTGGTTCAGTTGGCTTTCCGGGAAACAAATTCTGGTGCATTCTGGATTTCGGGAAACCTAATTCTGGTTCAGTTGGCTTTCCGGGACACAAATTCTGGTGCATTCTGGATTTCCGGAAACCTAATTCTGGTTCAGTTGGCTTTCCGGGACACAAATTCTGGTGCATTCTGGATTTCGGGAAACCTAATTCTGGTTCAGTTGGCTTTCCGGGACACAAATTCTGGTGCATTCTGGATTTCCGGAAACCTAATTCTGGTTCAGTTGGCTTTCCGGGACACAAATTCTGGTGCATTCTGGATTTCGGGAAACCTAATTCTGGTTCAGTTGGCTTTCCGGGACACAAATTCTGGTGCATTCTGGATTTCCGGAAACCTAATTCTGGTTCAGTTGGCTTTCCGGGACACAAATTCTGGTGCATTCTGGATTTCGGGAAACCTAATTCTGGTTCAGTTGGCTTTCCGGGAAACAAATTCTGGTGCATTCTGGATTTCCGGAAACCTAATTCTGGTTCAGTTGGCTTTACGGGACAGCAAATTCTGGTGAATTCTGGATTTCCGGAAACCTAATTCTGGTTCAGTTGGCTTTCCGGGACACAAATTCTGGTGCATTCTGGATTTCCGGAAACCTAATTCTGGTTCAGTTGGCTTTCCGGGAAACAAATTCTGGTGCATTCTGGATTTCCGGAAACCTAATTCTGGTTCAGTTGGCTTTCCGGGAAACAAATTCTGGTGCATTCTGGATTTCGGGAAACCAATTCTGGTTCAGTGGCTTTCCGGGACACAATTCTGGTGCATTCTGGATTTCCGGGAAACCTAATTCTGGTTCAGTTGGCTTTCCGGGAACAATTCTGGTGCATTCTGGATTTCCGGAAACCTAATTCTGGTTCAGTTGGCTTTCCGGACAGCAAATTCTGGTGATTCTGGATTTCCGGAAACCTAATTCTGGTTCAGTGGCTTTCCGGAAACAATTCTGGTGCATTCTGGATTTCCGGAAACCTAATTCTGGTTCAGTGGCTTTCGGGACACAAATTCTGGTGCATTCTGGATTTCGGGAAACCTAATTCTGGTTCAGTTGGCTTCCGGACACAATTCTGGTGCATTCTGATTTCCGGAAACCTAATCTGGTTCAGTTGGCTTCCGGGAAACAAATTCTGGTGCATTCTGGATTTCGGGAACCTAATTCTGGTTCAGTTGGCTTCCGGGACACAAATTCTGGTGCATTCTGGATTTCGGGAAACCTAATTTCTGGTTCAGTTGGCTTTCCGGGACAATTCTGGTGCATTCTGGATTTCCGGAAACCTAATTCTGGTTCAGTTGGCTTTCCGGGAAACAAATTCTGGTGCATTCTGGATTTCCGGAAACCTAATTCTGGTTCAGTTGGCTTTCCGGGACAGCAAATTCTGGTGAATTCTGGATTTCCGGAAACCTAATTCTGGTTCAGTTGGCTTTCCGGGAAACAAATTCTGGTGCATTCTGGATTTCTGGAAACCTAATTCTGGTTCAGTTAGCTTTCCGTGACAGCAAATTCTGGTGCATTCTGGATTTCGGGAAACCTAATTCTGGTTCAGTTGGCTTTCCGGGAAACAAATTCTGGTGCATTCTTGATTTCCGGGCCTAATTCTGGTTCAGTTGGCTTTCCGGGAAACAAATTCTGGTGCATTCTGGATTTCTGGAAACCTAATTCTGGTTCAGTTAGCTTTCCGTGACAGCAAATTCTGTTGCATTCTGGATTTCGGGAAACCTAATTCTGGTTCAGTTGGCTTTACGGGACAGCAAATTCTGGTGAATTCTGGATTTCCGGAAACCTAATTCTGGTTCAGTTGGCTTTCCGGGAAACAAATTCTGGTGCATTCTGGATTTCCGGAAACCTAATTCTGGTTCAGTTGGCTTTCCGGGACAGCAAATTCTGGTGAATTCTGGATTTCCGGAAACCTAATTCTGGTTCAGTTGGCTTTCCGGGAAACAAATTCTGGTGCATTCTGGATTTCCGGAAACCTAATTCTGGTTCAGTTAGCTTTCCGTGACAGCAAATTCTGGTGCATTCTGTTTCCGGAAACCTAATTCTGGTTCAGTTGGCTTTACGGGACAGCAAATTCTGGTGCATTCTGATTTCCGGAAACCTAATTCTGGTTCAGTTGGCTTTCCGGGACACAAATTCGGTGCATTCTGGATTTCCGGAAACCTAATTCTGGTTCAGTTGGCTTTCCGGGACACAAATCTGGTGCATTCTGGATTTCCGGAAACCTAATTCTGGTTCAGTTGCTTTCCGGGACACAATTCTGGTGCATTCTGGATTTCCGGAAACCTAATTCTGGTTCAGTTGGCTTTCCGGGAACAAATTCTGGTGCATTCTGGATTTCCGGAAACCTAATTCTGGTTCAGTTGGCTTTCCGGAAACAAATTCTGGTGCATTCTGGATTTCCGGAAACCTAATTCTGGTTCAGTTGGCTTTCGGGACACAAATTCTGGTGCATTCTGGATTTCGGAAACCTAATTCTGGTTCAGTTGGCTTCCGGGACAGCAAATTCTGGTGCATTCTGGATTTCCGGGAAACCTAATTCTGGTTCAGTTGCTTTACGGGACACAAATTCTGGTGAATTCTGGATTTCCGGAACCTAATTCTGGTTCAGTGGCTTTCCGGGACACAAATTCTGGTGCATTCTGATTTCCGGAAACCTAATTCTGGTTCGTTGGCTTTCCGGGACACAAATTCTGGTGCATTCTGGATTTCCGGAAACCTAATTCTGGTCAGTTGGCTTTCCGGGACACAAATTCTGGTGCATTCTGGATTTCCGGAAACCTAATTCGGTTCAGTTGGCTTTCCGGGAAACAAATTCTGGTGCATTCTGGATTTCCGGAAACCTAATCTGGTTCAGTTGGCTTTCCGGGACACAAATTCTGGTGCATTCTGGATTTCGGAAACCTATTCTGGTTCAGTTGGCTTTCCGGGACACAAATTCTGGTGCATTCTGGATTTCCGGAAACTAATTCTGGTTCAGTTGGCTTTCCGGGACACAAATTCTGGTGCATTCTGGATTTCCGGAACCTAATTCTGGTTCAGTTGGCTTTCCGGGAAACAAATTCTGGTGCATTCTGGATTTCGAAACCTAATTCTGGTTCAGTTGGCTTTCCGGGACACAAATTCTGGTGCATTCTGGATTCCGGAAACCTAATTCTGGTTCAGTTGGCTTTCCGGGAAACAAATTCTGGTGCATTCTGGTTTCCGGAAAACCTAATTCTGGTTCAGTTAGCTTTCCGTGACAGCAAATTCTGGTGCATCTGGATTTCCGGAAACCTAATTCTGGTTCAGTTGGCTTTCCGGGACAGCAATTCTGGTGATTCTGGATTTCCGGAAACCTAATTCTGGTTCAGTTGGCTTTCCGGGACACAAATTCTGTGCATAATTCTGGTTCAGTTGGCTTTCCGGGACACAAATTCTGGTGCATTCTGGATTTCGGAAACCTAATTCTGGTTCAGTTGGCTTTCCGGGACACAATTCTGGTGCATTCTGGATTCCGGAAACCTAATTCTGGTTCAGTTGGCTTTCCGGGACAGCAAATTCTGGTGCATTCTGTTTCCGGAAACCTAATTCTGGTTCAGTTGGCTTTCCGGGACAGCAAATTCTGGTGCATTTGGATTTCCGGAAACCTAATTCTGGTTCAGTTGGCTTTCCGGGACACAAATTCTGGTGCTTCTGGATTTCCGGAAACCTAATTCTGGTTCAGTTGGCTTTCCGGGAAAGCAAATTCTGTGCATTCTGGATTTCGGGAAACCTAATTCTGGTTCAGTTGGCTTTCCGGGACACAAATTTGGTGCATTCTGGATTTCGGGAAACCTAATTCTGGTTCAGTTGGCTTTCCGGGACAGCAATTCTGGTGCATTCTGGATTTCCGGAAACCTAATTCTGGTTCAGTTGGCTTTACCGGGAAGCAAATTCTGGTGAATTCTGGATTTCCGGAAACCTAATTCTGGTTCAGTTGGCTTTCGGACACAAATTCTGGTGCAACCCTAATTCTGGTTCAGTTGGCTTTCCGGGAAAACAAATTTGGTGCATTCTGGATTTCCGGGAAACCTAATTCGGTTCAGTTCGCTTTCCGTGACAGCAATTCTGGTGCATTCTGGATTTCGGGAAACCTAATTCTGGTTCAGTTGGCTTTACGGGACGCAAATTCTGGTGCATTCTGGATTTCCGGGAAACCTAATTCTGGTTCAGTTGGCTTTCCGGAACAAATTCTGGTGCATTCTGGATTTCCGGAAACCTAATTCTGGTTCAGTTAGCTTTCGTGGACAGCAAATTCTGGTGCATTCTGGAATTTCGGGAAACCTAATTCTGGTTCAGGTGGCTTTCCGGGAAACAAATTCTGGTGCATTCTTGATTTCCGGAAACCTAATTCTGGTTCGTTGGCTTTCCGGGAAACAAATTCTGGTGCATTCTGGATTTCCGGAAACCTAATTCTGGTCAGTTGAGCTTTCCGTGAACAGCAAATTCTGTTGCATTCTGGATTTCCGGAAACCTAATCTGGTTCAGTTGGCTTTCCGGGACACAACTTCTGGTGCATTCTGGATTTCCGGAAACCAATTCTGGTTCATGTGGCTTCCGGGACAGCAAATTCTGGTGCATTCTGGTTTCCGGAAACTAATTCTGGTTCAGTTGGCTTTCCGGGAAGCAAATTCTGGTGAATTCTGGATTTCCGGAACCTAATTCTGGTTCAGTTGGCTTTCCGGGACACAAATCTGGTGCATTCTGGATTTCCGAAACCTAATTCTGGTTCAGTTGGCTTTCCGGGACACAAATTCTGGTGCATTCTGGATTCGGAAACCTAATTCTGGTTCAGTTGGCTTTACGGGACACAAATTCTGGTTGATTCTGGATTCCGGAAACCTAATTCTGGTTCAGTTGGCTTTCCGGGAACAAATTCTGGTGCATTCTGATTTCGGAAACCTAATTCTGGTTCAGTTGCTTTCCGGGACACAAATTCTGGTGCATTCTGATTTCGGAAACCTAATTCTGGTTCAGTTGGCTTTACGGACAGCAAATTCTGGTGAATTTGGATTTCCGGAAACCTAATTCTGGTTCAGTTGGCTTTCCGGGACACAAATTCTGGTGCTTCTGGATTTCCGGAAACCTAATTCTGGTTCAGTTGGCTTTCCGGGAACAAATTCTGGTCATTCTGGATTTCCGGAAACCTAATTCTGGTTCAGTTAGCTTTCCGTGACAAGCAAATTTGGTGCATTCTGGATTTCGGGAAACCTAATTCTGGTTCAGTTGGCTTTCCGGGAAACAATTCTGGTTGCATTCTGATTTCCGGAACCTAATTCTGGTTCAGTTGGCTTTCCGGGACACCAATTCTGGTGCATTCTGGAATTTCCGGAAACCTAATTCTGGTTCAGTTAGGCTTTCCGACAGCAAATTCTGGTTGCATTCTGGATTTCGGGAAAACCTAATTCTGGTCAGTTGGCTTCCGGGACAGCAAATTCTGGTGCATTCTGGATTTCCGGAAACCTAATTCTGGTTCAGTTGCTTTCCGGGACACAAATTCTGGTGTCATTCTGGATTTCCGGAAACATAATTCTGGTTCATTGGCTTTCCGGGACAGCAAATTCTGGTGCATCTGGATTTCCGGAAACCTAATTCTGGTCAGTTGGCTTTCCGGGACAGCAAATTCTGGTGCATTCTGGATTTCCGGAAACCTAATTCGGTTCAGTGGCTTTCCGGGACACAAATTCTGGTGCATTCTGGATTTCCGGAAACCTAATTCTGGTTCAGTTAGCTTTCCGTGACAGCAAATTCTGGTGCATTCTGGATTTCGGGAAACCTAATTCTGGTTCAGTTGGCTTTCCGGGAAACAAATTCTGGTGCATTCTTGATTTCCGGAAACCTAATTCTGGTTCAGTTGGCTTTCCGGGAAACAAATTCTGGTGCATTCTGGATTTCCGGAAACCTAATTCTGGTTCAGTTAGCTTTCCGTGACAGCAAATTCTGGTGCATTCTGTTTCCGGAAACCTAATTCTGGTTCAGTTGGCTTTACGGGACAGCAAATTCTGGTGAATTCTGGATTTCCGGAAACCTAATTCTGGTCTATACTGACATTCCGAAGAGCCTAATTCTGGTTTAGTTGGCTTTCCGGGACAGCAAATTCTAGTGCATTATGGATTTCCGGAAACCTAATTCTGGTCTATATAGTGACTTTCCGATGAGCCTAATTCTGGTTTAGTTGGCTTTCCGCGACAGCAAATTCTGGTGCATTATGGATTTCCGGAAACCTAATTCTGGTCTATACTGACATTCCGAAGAGCCTAATTCTGGTTTAGTTGGCTTTCCGGGACAGCAAATTCTAGTGCATTATGGATTTCCGGAAACCTAATTCTGGTCTATATAGTGACTTTCCGATGAGCCTAATTCTGGTTTAGTTGGCTTTCCGCGACAGCAAATTCTGGTGCATTATGGATTTCCGGAAACCTAATTCTGGTCTATAGTGACTTTCCGAAGAGCCTAATTCTGGTTTAGTTGGCTTTCCGGGACAGCAAATTCTAGTGCATTATGGATTTCCGGAAACCTAATTCTGGTCTAAGTGACTTTCCGAAGAGCCTAATCTGGTTTAGTTCGGACAGCAAATTCTGGTGAATTCTGGATTTCCGGAAACCCTAATTCTGTTTCAGTTTGCTTTCCGGGGAAACAATTCTGGTGCATTCTGGATTTCCGGAAACCTAATCTGGTTCAGTTAGCTTCCGTGACAGCAAATTCTGGTGCATTCTGGATTTCCGGAAACCAATTCTGGTTCAGTTGGCTTTACGGGGACACAAATTCTGGTGAATTCTGGATTCCTGGAACCTAATTGGTTCAGTTGGCTTTCCGGGACACAAATTCTGGTGCATTCTGGATTTCGGAACCTAATTCTGGTTCAGTTGGCTTTCGGGACACAAATTCTGGTGCATTCTGGCTTCCGGAACCTAATTCTGGTTCAGTTGGCTTTTCGGGAAACAACTTCTGGTGCATTCTGGATTTTCGGAAACCTAATTCTGGTTCAGTTGGCTTTCCGGGAACCAAATTCTGGTGCATTCTGGATCGGGAAACCTAATTCTGGTTCAGTTGGCTTCCGGGACCCAATTCTGGTGCATCTGGATCCGGAAAACCAATTCTGGTTCAGTGGCTTTTCCGGGTACAGCAAATCTGGTGCATTCTGATTTCCGGAAACCTAATTCTGGTTCAGTTGGCTTTTCGGGACAGCAATTCTGGTGCATTCTGGATTTCCGGAAACCTATTCGGTTCAGTTGGCTTCTCGGGACACAAATTCTGGTGCATCTGGATTTCCGGAAACCTAATTCTGGTTCAGTTAGCTTTACAGTGACAGCAAATTCTGGTGAATTCTGGATTTCGGAAACCTAATTCTGGTGCAGGTTGGCTTTCGGGACAGCAAATCCTGGTGCATTCTGGAATTTCCGGAAACCTAATTCTGGTTCAGTTGGCTTTCCGGGACAAAATTCTGGTGCATCTTGGATTTCCGGAAACCTAATTCTGGTTCAGTTGGCTTTCCGGGCACAAATTCTGGTGCATTCTGGATTTCCGGAAACCTAATTCTGGTTCAGTTGGCTTTCCGGGACCCAAATTCTGGTGTATTCTGGATTTCGGGAAAACCTAATTCTGGGTTCAGTTGGTTTCCGGAAAAACAAATTCTGTGCATTCTGGATTCGGGAAACCTAATTCTGGTTCAGTTGGCTTTCCGGGACACAAATTTCCGATCACCTAATTCTGGTTCAGTTGGCTTTCCGGGACCAATTCTGGTGCATTCTGGATTTCCGGAAACCTAATTCTGGTCATATAGGCTTTCCGATAGCCAATTCTGGTTTAGTTGGCTTTCCGGACAGCAAATTCTGGTGCATTTGGATTTCCGAAACCTAATTCTGGTCATATAGACTTTCCGATGACCTAATTCTGGTTTAGTTGGCTTTCGGACAGCAAATTCTGTGCATTCTGGATTTCCGGAAACCTAATTCTGGTCTATTGACTTTCGGAGCTAATTCTGGTTTAGTTGGCTTTCCGGACAGCAAATTCTGGTGCATTGGATTTCGGAAACCAATTCTGTCATTATGACTTTCCGTAGCCTAATTCTGGTTTAGTTGGCTTTCCGACAGCAAATTCTGGTGCATTTGGATTTCCGGAAACCTAATTCTGGTCTATATGATTTCGATGAGCCTAATTCTGGTTTAGTTGGCTTTCCGCGACAGCAAATTCTGGTGCATTTCTGGATTTCCGGAAACCTAATTCTGGTCTATACTGACATTCCGAAGAGCCTAATTCTGGTTTAGTTGGCTTTCCGGGACAGCAAATTCTAGTGCATTATGGATTTCCGGAAACCTAATTCTGGTCTATATAGTGACTTTCCGATCAGCCTAATTCTGGTTTAGTTGGCTTTCCGCGACAGCAAATTCTGGTGCATTATGGATTTCCGGAAACCTAATTCTGGTCTATAGTGACTTTCCGAAGAGCCTAATTCTGGTGCATTCTGGATTTCGGGAAACCTAATTCTGGTTCAGTTGGCTTTCCGGGAAACAAATTCTGGTGCATTCTTGATTTCCGGAAACCTAATTCTGGTTCAGTTGGCTTTCCGGGAAACAAATTCTGGTGCATTCTGGATTTCCGAAGAGCCTAATTCTGGTTTAGTTGGCTTTCCGGGACAGCAAATTCTAGTGCATTATGGATTTCCGGAAACCTAATTCTGGTCTATAGTGACTTTCCGATGAGCCTAATTCTGGTTTAGTTGGCTTTCCGCGACAGCAAATTCTGGTGCATTATGGATTTCCGGAAACCTAATTCTGGTCTATACTGACATTCCGAAGAGCCTAATTCTGGTTTAGTTGGCTTTCCGGGACAGCAAATTCTAGTGCATTATGGATTTCCGGAAACCTAATTCTGGTCTATATAGTGACTTTCCGATCAGCCTAATTCTGGTTTAGTTGGCTTTCCGCGACAGCAAATTCTGGTGCATTATGGATTTCCGGAAACCTAATTCTGGTCTATACTGACATTCCGAAGAGCCTAATTCTGGTTTAGTTGGCTTTCCGGGACAGCAAATTCTGGTGCATTATGGATTTCCGGAAACCTAATTCTGGTCTATATAGTGACTTTCCGATGAGCCTAATTCTGGTTTAGTTGGCTTTCCGCGACAGCAAATTCTGGTGCATTATGGATTTCCGGAAACCTAATTCTGGTCTATACTGACATTCCGAAGAGCCTAATTCTGGTTTAGTTGGCTTTCCGGGACAGCAAATTCTAGTGCATTATGGATTTCCGGAAACCTAATTCTGGTCTATATAGTGACTTTCCGATCAGCCTAATTCTGGTTTAGTTGGCTTTCCGCGACAGCAAATTCTGGTGCATTATGGATTTCCGGAAACCTAATTCTGGTCTATAGTGACTTTCCGAAGAGCCTAATTCTGGTTTAGTTGGCTTTCCGGGACAGCAAATTCTAGTGCATTATGGATTTCCGGAAACCTAATTCTGGTCTATAGTGACTTTCCGAAGAGCCTAATTCTGGTTTAGTTGGCTTTCCGGGACATTAAATTCTGGTGCATTATGGATTTCCGGAAACCTAATTCTGGTCTATATAGTGACTTTCCGAAGAGCCTAATTTTGGTTCAGTTGGCTTTCCGGGACAGCAAATTCTGGTGCATTATGGATTTCCGGAAACCTAATTCTGGTCTATATAGTGACTTTCCGAAGAGCCTAATTTTGGTTCAGTTGGCTTTCCGGGACAGCAAATTCTGGTGCATTATGGATTTCCGGAAACCTAATTCTGGTCTATATAGTGACTTTCCGATGAGCCTAATTCTGGTTTAGTTGGCTTTCCGCGACAGCAAATTCTGGTGCATTATGGATTTCCGGAAACCTAATTCTGGTCTATACTGACATTCCGAAGAGCCTAATTCTGGTTTAGTTGGCTTTCCGGGACAGCAAATTCTAGTGCATTATGGATTTCCGGAAACCTAATTCTGGTCTATAGTGACTTTCCGAAGAGCCTAATTCTGGTTTAGTTGGCTTTCCGGGACAGCAAATTCTAGTGCATTATGGATTTCCGGAAACCTAATTCTGGTCTATAGTGACTTTCCGAAGAGCCTAATTCTGGTTCAGTTGGCTTTCCGGGACAGCAAATTCTGGTGCATTATGGATTTCCGGAAACCTAATTCTGGTTCAGTTGGCTTTCCGGGACACAAAATTCTGGTGAATTCTGGATTTCCGGAAACCTAATTCTGGTTCAGTTGGCTTTCCGGGAAACAAATTCTGGTGCATTCTGGATTTCCGGAAACCTAATTCTGGTTCAGTTAGCTTTCCGTGACAGCAAATTCTGGTGCATTCTGTTTCCGGAAACCTAATTCTGGTTCAGTTGGCTTTACGGGACAGCAAATTCTGGTGAATTCTGGATTTCCGGAAACCTAATTCTGGTTCAGTTGGCTTTCCGGGACACAAATTCTGGTGCATTCTGGATTTCCGGAAACCTAATTCTGGTTCAGTTGGCTTTCCGGGACACAAATTCTGGTGCATTCTGGATTTCCGGAAACCTAATTCTGGTTCAGTTGGCTTTCCGGGACACAAATTCTGGTGTATTCTGGATTTCCGGAAACCTAATTCTGGTTCAGTTGGCTTTCCGGGAAACAAATTCTGGTGCATTCTGGATTTCGGGAAACCTAATTCTGGTTCAGTTGGCTTTCCGGGACACAAATTCTGGTGCATTCTGGATTTCGGGAAACCTAATTCTGGTTCAGTTGGCTTTCCGGGACAAATTCTGGTGCATTCTGGATTTCCGGAAACCTAATTCTGGTTCAGTTGGCTTTACGGGACAGCAAATTCTGGTGAATTCTGGATTTCCGGAAACCTAATTCTGGTTCAGTTGGCTTTCCGGGACACAAATTCTGGTGCATTCTGGATTTCCGGAAACCTAATTCTGGTTCGCTTTCCGGGAAACAAATTCTGGTGCATTCTGGATTTCCGGAAACCTAATTCTGGTTCAGTTAGCTTTCCGTGACAGCAAATTCTGGTGCATTCTGGATTTCGGGAAACCTAATTCTGGTTCAGTTGGCTTTCCGGGAAACAAATTCTGGTGCATTCTTGATTTCCGGAAACCTAATTCTGGTTCAGTTGGCTTTCCGGGAAACAAATTCTGGTGCATTCTGGATTTCCGGAAACCTAATTCTGGTTCAGTTAGCTTTCCGTGACAGCAAATTCTGGTGCATTCTGGATTTCGGGAAACCTAATTCTGGTCTATACTGACATTCCGAAGAGCCTAATTCTGGTTTAGTTGGCTTTCCGGGACAGCAAATTCTGGTGCATTATGGATTTCCGGGACAGCAAATTCTGGTGCATTCTGGATTTCCGAAGAGCCTAATTCTGGTTCAGTTGGCTTTCCGGGACACAAATTCTGGTGCATTATGGATTTCCGGAAACCTAATTCTGGTCTATATAGTGACTTTCCGAAGAGCCTAATTTTGGTTCAGTTGGCTTTCCGGGACAGCAAATTCTGGTGCATTATGGATTTCCGGAAACCTAATTCTGGTCTATATAGTGACTTTCCGAAGAGCCTAATTTTGGTTCAGTTGGCTTTCCGGGACAGCAAATTCTAGTGCATTATGGATTTCCGGAAACCTAATTCTGGTCTATATAGTGACTTTCCGATGAGCCTAATTCTGGTTTAGTTGGCTTTCCGCGACAGCAAATTCTGGTGCATTATGGATTTCCGGAAACCTAATTCTGGTCTATAGTGACTTTCCGAAGAGCCTAATTCTGGTTTAGTTGGCTTTCCGGGACAGCAAATTCTAGTGCATTATGGATTTCCGGAAACCTAATTCTGGTCTATAGTGACTTTCCGAAGAGCCTAATTCTGGTTTAGTTGGCTTTCCGGGACAGCAAATTCTGGTGCATTCTGGATTTCCGGAAACCTAATTCTGGTCTAATAGTGACTTTCCGAAGAGCCTAATTTTGGTTCAGTTGGCTTTCCGGGACAGCAAATTCTGGTGCATTCTGGATTTCCGGAAACCTAATTCTGGTCTATAGTGACTTTCCGAAGAGCCTAATTTTGGTTCAGTTGGCTTTCCGGGACAGCAAATTCTGGTGCATTATGGATTTCCGGAAACCTAATTCTGGTCTATATAGTGACTTTCCGAAGAGCCTAATTTTGGTTCAGTTGGCTTTCCGGGACAGCAAATTCTGGTGCATTCTGGATTTCCGGAAACCTAATTCTGGTCTATAGTGACTTTCCGAAGAGCCTAATTCTGGTTCAGTTGGCTTTCCGGGACAGCAAATTCTGGTGCATTCTGGATTTCCGAAGAGCCTAATTCTGGTTCAGTTGGCTTTCCGGGACAGCAAATTCTGGTGCATTCTGGATTTCCAGAACAACAATCTGAGTTTTTGAATGAAAAATGCTTTGTATATTTTCAAATCGCGCATTTTTCGGCAGTCCGCATTTTTAGAAGCTGGCATCAGCCATAATGGTTTTCTGGTAATTAATAGTAATAGAGATGGAATAGTTGGCTTTTTTTGAGAATTCGCCATTTTTCATAATAAATCCATATTTCAGCAATTTTTATGAATAATTCTTAAGAAGAATTCATATTCTGAGCATTGTTCAGAAAATTTCTTAAGAAAAATGCAATAAAAACTAAAAATGTACCCTTAAAAATTTTTGAAAAATTAATTATTTTTGATATTTATAAAATTTCAAAAAAACGTGAAAAAAATATTGTCACTCAAATTTAAATATGTAAAATATAAATTTAGGCACTTATTATACGCGAGTTCGCTTAAGCTGAAAGGGAATGGCACGATTGCTATTGATTGTTCATTTTTGTGATAGTCATCTTGAAAGTTAAAGGATAATCAAGAGATATCGTTTAGTGCATATTCTTGCACGTTAGCGACTTCAATCGCCCGTATTGATCCTCAAAATCGCTCAGTTTTGTTCCAATGACCGAAAATGCAGTCGGCATTGGCACTCCGTCTTCACATTCGCCACTCCAGTCATCGAACTGTTGGAAAAGTTTGCTTTAAATGTTCAAAATCATAAACATTATTTGCCATACATAGAAATACCACATCAAGTGCTTTTTCTGGTCCGACAAAGTCACATTGGCCAATTCGGCCAGAATTCCGGTGTAAAGCACATCGTCCAAATAAAAGCCGTCAATTTGGCCGCTATGCAACAAAATGGCATTAATCGTTGCCGGAGTGGTCAAATAAACGGTGCCCTGCATGAAGTCGGGGTACATGTCCTTGGGGTACATTTCCTTCGGGGCGTACCTTTAAACTTTCATTTTTTGTGGAAGTTTTCCAATCGCTGAATGTATGCCAAGGAATTCCGATTTTTGACTCCGAGATTTTTGAGAGTATTCCGATTTCTGAAAAACTTTGAGACCTCGGGTATTCCAATTTCCGAAATTCTTTTAGGCCTCGGACGATTTCCGAATTTTTTGAGGTCATCGGCTCCCTTTAAATACTTTTTTTAGGGATTGTAAACCAAAAAGGTTCCGTTGTCCGAAAACATTTTGGTTAGACCGGAATTGCTGATTAAAAAGGAATGGCGTCCATCATTAATTTTACTGACCATTTGCTTTCTGGATCTCGAAATGGAATTGATTGGTGGTGAATTTCTCCAAAATACACCAGCGGATTTTGGACGAGAATTGGACGGAATGTTTTCTCCGTCCAATGCGCCAAACGTCGCAAATGCACCAGCGCGTCGTCGTCCACTTTCATCACCCATTCGGCATTGGCACAAAACGATTGTTGCCATTTGAAGCCGCCGAACAACTAAAATTTGTATTTGATTTAATTTTTTTGTGTAAAAACTTTCAATGTTGGCGGATACTTTCAAATAGGGTTGTACGGGACCGGGACTTTTGGGGGAAACCGGGCGCCCAGCAATAGGAGACTTTTCTGAAGGATAGCCGGAACAAACTTCAGTACCAAAATGTAAAAATTGACCATTTCAGTACTGGTTCCCGTCCCGTACAATTCCTACCTTCAAATGAAGGTGTGCGTAAATGTCGACAAAGCCATGCAGAAACACCAAATCGCCATGTTTCGCCTGCTCCTCCTCCAACTTCTGCTGAACATCGTTCGCTTCCCCGTCTTCGGCATCGGCGATCAAAAAACGAATCAATTCGCCTGGGACCTGCCCAAGGTTAAAAATTTTGGTAATTTTTTCTTAAAAATTTCACCACAAATTCACCGAGTCGTTCATCCACGTTTGCCGAATGCCCATCCTGTTCTCAAAGCCGTTCCTTCGTGACATCGTTAGCATTATCAACTCCGTCTGATTCGGGCAAGCATTGGCAAATTCCATCCAACATTTTTTGAAAATGTTTTTGAATTGAATTTCAAAATGCTAAAAATATTGCAAAATTATGAAAGTTATTTAATTATCGTGTTTCAAAAGTACGAACTTGTCGATATAAAATAAAAATTGAGGATTTAAAGCGGTTTTTGAATCGGTTGAATTTTTGAAAATTAAGGAACAAACGACTTTCTTTTTTAAGTAACATTTTGGCCTAAGCCTAATGACCTCTAATCTCAGGGTGGTGCAAATTAATTTTTATTCGAACCTTCGTGGCGGCGAACCACTATCCGGCTTTAAAAAAGAAAAATAAAGTTGGCATAAAAGAAATTCAAAAATAATAATCAAAAATCCAATTCCTCAGCGGTCGAGACGAGATCTCGTCTCGAGATCTCGAAAAATCTCGACTCGAGATCTCGCTCGAAATCGTTTGTTTCCCCAATTTTTAAGGGTTCAAAACCGTTGACAAATTCGTAAACTGTGAACCAATTAACATATTTGCAGACAATTTTTAAACCTTTTTTCAAGAAAAAATATAGAAATAATAAGGGAAAGGCCTAGTAAAACGAAAAAAACAGAAATTAATTTGTAGACATTCGAACCTTCGTGGTGGCGAACAATTTTGTGTCATTCGTTCCATCGCTAAAATAATTTTAAAAGTATTAATAGTTAAAAATAATTTGCATTTGTTTTCAATGGACAGCAGGCAACAATTGCAAATGACAAGCGCTTATACTTTACATTAATTATATCAAATTAGGTAATTACCCTCCTTCGATGATGCCGTCTGCCCTCATAGTCAGGCCAATAAAAACAACCAAAAAAAATATAAAATTCATTTTGGATAGAATTTTGTGCTAATTGAATGAATAAATATTTGATGAACAAGGTAATGAATGGAATGTGCATGGCAAATGAGGCATCATTGTGCACATTTTTGTTGTCTTTGATGGAAATACAATGAAAAATTCACAATCAAAGAAATTGAAAAGGTCTTAAAGTAAATGAATCATCAAAGACATATTCGTTTTTGTCTTTTATTTATTTTTAACAAATGCGTTTAAATGTTGAATTAGTAGAGTCTTACATAACAACGCTTCCGATTTCTGATCAGAGTGTCGAATCGTCAATTTCAAATTTTATTTTATTTAAATAACAAAATTTTGTTTTGTCATATTTAATTTTTGAATTAATTTCATTAGGCTAGCTTGAATTTTTTTTTTTGTTTATTTCTTATTTCAACCGCTTAACTTAATTTTATAAAATATGTGAAGCTTCTTACTTCAAAAACATGATTTTTGAAAAATTCTACCTTTTTGATTTTTGAATCATTAGAAATTTTTTTTTAAATATGAAAATGATGCGTTAAGTAAGAACTTGGTTTTCAGTGTGGGACGAGGCGTTTGATTGTACCGCTTGTCCCCCAATTGGAATAGGCTGTTTAGATAAATAGCTCATTTTAAGGCTCAATTAAAAATATTTGAGTTGAATTTAATGCCTTGGCACAGAACAAAGTTATGGTCGAAAAAATTATTAAAAATTTGTGATAGCCTACGAAATGTGATTTGATTACCATCTCTATGAATGAATCACCGCTATAGTCCACACATTTCAGCACTAGCAAATTCTGGTGTATTCTGGATTTCGGGAAACCTAATTCTGGTTCAGTTGGCTTTCCGGGAAACAAATTCTGGTGCATTCTGGATTTCGGGAAACCTAATTCTGGTTCAGTTGGCTTTCCGGGACACAAATTCTGGTGCATTCTGGATTTCCGGAAACCTAATTCTGGTTCAGTTGGCTTTACGGGACAGCAAATTCTGGTGCATTCTGGATTTCGGGAAACCTAATTCTGGTCAGTTGGCTTTCCGGGAAACAAATTCTGGTGCATTCTGGATTTCCGGAAACCTAATTCTGGTTCAGTTGGCTTTCCGGGAAACAAATTCTGGTGCATTCTTGATTTCCGGAAACCTAATTCTGGTTCAGTTGGCTTTCCGGGAAACGAATTCTGGTGCATTCTGGATTTCCGGAAACCTAATTCTGGTTCAGTTGGCTTTCCGGGACAGCAAATTCTGGTGAATTCTGGATTTCCGGAAACCTAATTCTGGTTCAGTTGGCTTTCCGTGACAGCAAATTCTGGTGCATTCTGGATTTCGGGAAACCTAATTCTGGTTCAGTTGGCTTTACGGGACAGCAAATTCTGGTGAATTCTGGATTTCCGGAAACCTAATTCTGGTTCAGTTGGCTTTCCGTGACAGCAAATTCTGTTGCATTCTGGATTTCGGGAAACCTAATTCTGGTTCAGTTGGCTTTACGGGACAGCAAATTCTGGTGAATTCTGGATTTCCGGAAACCTAATTCTGGTTCAGTTGGCTTTCCGGGAAACAAATTCTGGTGCATTCTGGATTTCCGGAAACCTAATTCTGGTTCAGTTGGCTTTCCGGGACAGCAAATTCTGGTGAATTCTGGATTTCCGGAAACCTAATTCTGGTTCAGTTGGCTTTCCGGGAAACAAATTCTGGTGCATTCTGGATTTCCGGAAACCTAATTCTGGTTCAGTTGGCTTTTCGGGAAACAAATTCTGGTGCATTCTTGATTTCCGGAAACGTAATTCTGGTTCAGTTGGCTTTCCGGGACAGCAAATTCTGGTGAATTCTGGATTTCCGGAAACCTAATTCTGGTTCAGTTGGCTTTCCGGGACACAAATTCTGGTGAATTCTGGATTTCCGGAAACCTAATTCTGGTTCAGTTAGCTTTCCGTGACAGCAAATTCTGGTGCATTCTGGATTTCCGGAAACCTAATTCTGGTTCAGTTGGCTTTTCGGGACAGCATGGTGCATTCTGGATTTCGGGAAACCTAATTCTGGTTCAGTTGGCTTTCCGGGAAACAAATTCTGGTGCATTTTTGATTTCCGGAAACCTAATTCTGGTTCAGTTGGCTTTACGGGACAGCAAATTCTGGTGCATTCTGGATTTCCGGAAACCTAATTCTGGTTCAGTTGGCTTTCCGGGAAACAAATTCTGGTGCATTCTGGATTTCCGGAAACCTAATTCTGGTTCAGTTGGCTTTCCGGGAAACAAATTCTGGTGCATTCTTGATTTCCGGAAACGTAATTCTGGTTCAGTTAGCTTTTCGGGACAGCAAATTCTGGTGCATTCTGGATTTCGGGAAACCTAATTCTGGTTGGCTTTCCGGGAAACAAATTCTGGTGCATTCTTGATTTCCGGAAACGTAATTCTGGTTCAGTTGGCTTTCCGGGACAGCAAATTCTGGTGAATTCTGGATTTCCGGAAACCTAATTCTGGTTCAGTTGGCTTTCCGGGACACAAATTCTGGTGAATTCTGGATTTCCGGAAACCTAATTCTGGTTCAGTTGGCTTTCCGGGAAACAAATTCTGGTGCATTCTGGATTTCCGGAAACCTAATTCTGGTTCAGTTGGCTTTCCGGGACACAAATTCTGGTGAATTCTGGATTTCCGGAAACCTAATTCTGGTTCAGTTGGCTTTCCGGGAAACAAATTCTGGTGCATTCTGGATTTCCGGAAACCTAATTCTGGTTCAGTTAGCTTTCCGTGACAGCAAATTCTGGTGCATTCTGGATCCCGGTTTCCCCAAAAGTCCCGGTCCCGGTTTCCCCAAAAGTCCCGGTCCCGGTTTCCCCAAAAGTCCCGGTCCCGGTTTCCCCAAAAGTCCCGGTCCCGGTTTCCCCCAAAGTCCCGGTTTCCCCCAAAGTCCCGGTCCCGGTTTCCCCAAAAGTCCCGGTCCCGGTTTCCCCAAAAGTCCCGGTTTCCCCAAAAGTCCCGGTCCCGGTTTCCCCAAAAGTCCCGGTTTCCCCAAAAGTCCCGGTCCCGGTTCTCCCCCAAAGTCCCGGTCCCGGTTTCCCTCAAAGTCCCGGTCCCGGTTTCCCCAAAAGTCCCGGTCCCGGTTTCCCCCAAAGTCCCGGTCCCGGTTCCCCAAAAGTCCCGGTCCCGGTTTCCCCAAAAGTCCCGGTCCCGGTTTCCCCAAAAGTCCCGGTTTCCCCAAAGTCCCGGTTTCCCCACCCGGTCCCGGTTTCCCCACCCGGTCCCGGTTTTCCCAAAAGTCCCGGTCCCGGTTTCTCCAAAAGACCCGGTCCCGGTTTCCCCAAAAGTCCCGGTTTCCCCACCCGGTCCCGGTTTCCCCCAAAGTCCCGGTTTCCCCACCCGGTCCCGGTTTCCCCAAAAGACCCGGTCCCGGTTTCCCCAAAAGTCCCGGTCCAGGTTCTCCCCCAAAGTCCCGGTTTCCCCACCCGGTCCCGGTTTCCCCCAAAGTCCCGGTTTCCCCACCCGGTCCCGGTTTCCCCAAAAGTCCCGGTCCCGGTTTCCCCAAAAAGTCCCGGTCCAGGTTCTCCCCCAAAGTCCCGGTTTCCCCACCCGGTCCCGGTTTCCCCCAAAGTCCCGGTTTCCCCCAAATTCCCGGTTTCCCCAAAAGTCCCGGTTTCCCCCAAATTCCCGGTTTCCCCAAAAGTCCCGGTCCCGGTTTCCCCCAAAGTCCCGATCCCGGTTTCGCCTAAAGTCCCAGTCCCGGTTTCCCCCAAAGTCCCGGTTTCCCCAAAAGTCCCGGTCCCGGTTTCCCCCAAAGTCCCGGTTTCCCCCAAAGACCCGGTCCCGGTTTCCCCCAAAGTCCCGGTTTCCCCAAAAGTCCCGGTCCCGGTTTCCCCAAAAGTCCCGGTCCCGGTTTCCCCAAAAGTCCCGGTCCCGGTTTCCCCAAAAGTCCCGGTCCCGGTTTCCCCAAAAGTCCCGGTCCCGGTTCTCCCCCAAAGTCCCGGTCCCGGTTTCCCCCAAAGTCCCGGTCCCGGTTTCCCCAAAAGTCCCGGTCCCGGTTTCCCCCAAAGTCCTGGTTTCCCCAAAGTCCCGGTCCCGGTTTCCCCCAAAGTCCCGGTTTTCCCAAAAGTCCCGGTCCCGGTTTCCCCAAAAGTCCCGGTCCCGGTTTCCCCAAAAGTCCCGGTCCCGGTTTCCCCAAAAGTCCCGGTCCCGGTTTCCCCAAAAGTCCCGGTCCCGGTTTCCCCAAAAGTCCCGGTCCCGGTTTCCCCAAAAGTCCCGGTCCCGGTTTCCCCAAAAGTCCCGGTCCCGGTTTCCCCAAAAGTCCCGGTCCCGGTTTCCCCAAAAGTCCCGGTCCCGGTTTCCCCAAAAGTCCCGGTCCCGGTTTCCCCAAAAGTCCCGGTCCCGGTTTCCCCAAAAGTCCCGGTCCCGGTTTCCCCCCGAAGATTTGACCACACCGGCAACGATTAATGCCATTTTGTTGCATAGCGGCCAAATTGACGAATTTTATTTGGAGGATGTGCTTTACACCGGAATTTTGGCCAAATTGGCCAATGTGACTTTGTCGGACCAGAAAAAGCACTTCAAGTGGCGTTTCGATGTATGGCAAATAATTTTTTGATTTTGAATAGCCCCAAAATTGGGTCCTCCTCGACCCCGATCTTCGACATGGCAAACCCCGGCCTCCCCGACTTTCCCGCCCCCGAGGGATCAGGGACCGGTAGCCGGAAAATGCGACACTAAAAAAATGATTTAAAAACTTTTTAAAACTTAATTTTTTATTAATTTTTAATAAATGATATATGTAATTGGTAATCCTTATAGTTAAACAATTGCAATATAAATGTAAGAATAGTAACGGTGGAGACTACTTGTTCCCCTAAATGAATCGCCGGAGCAAATAGTGGGGCGAGACGGAGGGCGGTCCACTATTTTTTGCCTAATAAGCCTAACGAACCTCGACCCAGGGTGGCTTAGGCCTAAGCCTAATCCCCTAAATCTGTAACTTTTCCCCAGTTATTCTACTTTTTGCGGGCGCTTAGGGACCAACCCTAAAAATAACATTTAAAAAAACGTTTTTAGCATTTTGACGAGAAGAATGGCGAATGTGAAGACAGAGGGCCGACTCCATTTTCGATCTGGGGAGCCGAAAAACTGAATGTTTTTGAGCATCAATACGGCAGAATGAAGTCGATAGAGTGCAAGAAGTAGTCAGCATTAAACGGACATTATATTTGCTTATACTTTAACTTTGCAAGACTTATCAACTATTCAAATTAGGGTTCCTTTTTAAATTTTTCGGGGTTTTTGCTGGAAAAACCCCGACTTTTTTGGTCAGGGTTTTCGTCCCCGACCCCGACTTTGTTGGTCGGGGTTTTCGTCCCCGACCCCCGACTTTCCCGCCCCCGAGGGGTCGGGGAGGAACCCTAATTCAAATGACAACCAATAAATAAAAAACTTTAGACGACCATTCCTTGTAAGAAAGTTGCGTTTATTAATTTTAAATTGTGCTCAAATATAAAATATAAAGATTTTGTCAAACTTTTGAGAAATTTATGGATGTAATTTTTTTATTCTGGATAATATCGCACCGTACATTTTGTCCAATTGGCTACCTTACCTTTTGTCGTTTTACCCGCTACCATACATGCATAACAAACCCCAATGGCTTAGGCCTAAGCCTAACATACCCCAAACTAGAATTCTTAGATCTGAGAGTTGTTGGTAATTCCTTATTCTAAGAGTTAGAATTCTTAGATCTGAGAGTTGTTGGTAATTCCTTATTCTAAGAGTTAGAATTCTTAGATCTGAGAGTTGTTGGTAATTCCTTATTCTAAGAGTTAGAATTCTTAGATCTGAGAGTTGTTGGTAATTCCTTATTCTAAGAGTTAGAATTCTTAGATCTGAAAGTTGTTGGTAATTCCTTATTCTAAGAGTTAGAATTCTTAGGTCTCAGGGTGGCTTATGCACCCCTAGTTATTTGACTTTTTTGGTTAATTTTAAATGATTTTTAACTTTTCGGACTCAATGCAATTATGGCTCAGTGGTTAAACCAGTTGGCTTTCTGGGACAGCAAATTCTGGTGCATTATGGATTTCCGGAAACCTAATTCTGGTCTATATAGTGACTTTCCGAAGAGCCTAATTTTGGTTCAGTTGGCTTTCCGGGACATCAAATTCTGGTGCATTATGGATTTCCGGAAACCTAATTCTGGTCTATACTGACATTCCGAAGAGCCTAATTCTGGTTTAGTTGGCTTTCCGGGACACCAAATTCTAGTGCATTCTGGATTTCCGGAAACCTAATACATTGAAAACCTTTATTTTAAACCCCAGAAAACCCAGTTTGACGATTGAGGGGTTCTTTGGGGGCGCCATTCATAAATAGAATAATTTTAAAATTTAAAAACAAATTGTCAAATTTAAATTTTTATATGTTTTTTAGTAAATTCTATAAGTATTTGAAATGGTCCTTAAACTTCACAAATCCAAATTGTTAAATTAATGTTTTTATTCTTGTTAAAATTGATTAATGTTGAACTTTTTATGTTCAAGATCCATCGTTTTTGCCACAAATAAGCCGCGATCATCCTGGAATGGATGGACTTTTTTACCCCAATCGGTACCAAACCTTTGGCGGTTCCAAAGCCGACTGGCTGCACAAAGTCCAGTGTTGCTAGCGTAATGATATAAAATAAATGTCTGATTTGTGATCGAAACATTTTGTTTTTTTTTTTGTAAAATTTAATCATTTGTCTAATTATTATGTAAAATCCGGAAATCATCAACTTTTATTTCCTCCTCAAATGGTAGAATCACATATTATGGAGGGTTGCTCTAATAGAGGGGGGAGGGGAGTCTGTTTTTCAACCGTTTAATAAATTAATATAACATCTCAATTCAATTAAATGGAAAAAGAATCAAATTTTGAAGAAATTTGCATGGCCAAAAGATGCCGAAAAAATTTTGAAATCGAAAAACCTTCGAATTCGGGTCCGGGGTTCGAAATCGATTGAAATTTAAGTTTTTTGATGAGTTGGCAAAAGTACCATTTTTGCTGGGTTGGCAAAACGTACGAACACCGCGCGAAATACATTGTTGCAAAAATGATTGTACCAATAAATTTAGAAATTTGCCGAAGCTTTTGAGTGTTATAATTACAAGTGACTAGAGCTATTACCAAACATTTCAAATAGTTAAGCAAATCTTAAAACTTCGCATTCGGATTTTAGGAATTGGTTGAAAAGAAGGTTAGATTCAGATTCTACGCCCCCGAAAACCCAAAACGTCCGTTTTTTCGTTACCGGACGAAATGTCCAATGGGCGAAATGTCCTATAGCCGGCGTAATACAAGGACAGTCCTTGGACGTCAAGGGCAGTTCTTGGATGTTAAGGGCAGTTCTTGGATGTTAAGGACAGTCCTTTAAGCACCAGTGACGCTTTTTCTGGGAGCCCAAAAACCACCGACAAAACATCTAAAAATAGGCCAAGCCCTAAGGGGGTATACAAAATATAAAAAATAGCTTTATATGTAAACTTCAAATAAAGAAAAATTGGGAAATGAAAGATGGCAAAATATTGATTGACTGTTTGGAATTCTTTTTTCTCATCAAAAGCCTTCAACCCTTTCGTCTTCACTGGAGCTGCTCATCATGAACGAGTGTTCTTCCTCGTCCTCCTCCTCTTCCGCTGATAATTGACCATGTTCATGTTCTTGTTCTTCTTCCGATGATGCGGATGACGAGGATGATGATGATGATGAGATCAGGTGATGTAGATGATCATCTTCTTCCATTGTCCCCGCCGGGTGCTGCTTCATCAGTCGCCGTTTGTTGTTGCTGAGTTCGATGAACATCGCTTCGACAACAAGGAACGCCATGTACAGCAGCTAAACACCCCCGGAATTTTAACTGAGACTATAATGTTAAAATGGGGGGATTATTGTCATTATCATCAGAGAGCGGGTAGCGGGTAGTGGACAAGCCCCCCCCCCCCCTCCCCTATTTGTTTTTTTTTGCGTCCGAAGAAAACGGCAATCAAAGTGAATTTAAAACAATATATTAAGAATTTGTTTATTAATATAAATTGGCTTTTAGTGGCCGGCCGGGAGAAATTTAAAGTTTTTAAGGCATTTTGATTTTGTAAAGAATCTCGCCATGGGTAGAGATCGGACGGTACGGGAAAGTACCGACGCTTTTTCGGGATTTTCGGTACTTTTGGTGCTCTAGTCACGGGGGGAGGCCTCAAAAAGTGTTTATTTTTGGGGAGCTTCTTCTCGAGTCTCGGGGGGGGGGGTCACGTGCTCGCGGTCACTCGAGTCCCGGCAAATTTTGGGTCCCTAAACTCCCTACTCTTTGTGTGGGGTAATGTACCTCCTCCCACTCGGACACACAAAGGGCCAAGTGCCGAAGCAGTAGACGGAACGGAGTCGGCATGTTGTGCTCGGAGGCAGCAAAAATTGCCTGAACATTGAGAGGGAATAATATTTTTTAGTAATGGAGAGTACACTAAGAATATAAAAGTTAGTTAAATTTAGCTAAATTTTCAACAAAAAGCCCTGGGTCAATGTTTTTTTTCAAAGAATAAATGGCAAATTTTCTACCCGAATCCATTTCATTCGAAGCAACGGTTGGGCCACAATTGAGGTCACACGTGCGGAGCGAATTTTCGGTTGTGGAATGCGCTGAAAAAAATATAAATATCAAAAAAAAACATAAAATTAAAAAATCACGAGCAGCACCAAATATGTGTCAGCACATGGGAACAGTTGTTGACAGGGACGTAGCCAGGGGGGGGGGGCGGGGGGGGGGGGGGGAAATTCCCCCCCCCCCCGAAATGAAATTTCAGAAAAAAAAAACAAGAGGGGGGACCCTATTGTTTTACACTTTTACAGCTTTTTGATCAATTTTCTTAACAAATTGCCATCAAAAATCAAAAAAATTTTCCCGGCGGCGCCTATCGGCACCACCGGGCCGCTCCTGGCGCTCAAATGGGAATGCCATCTGAGCGCCGCGCTCAGATGGATCAATTCCCCCCTCCGAAATTTTTTTCTAGCTACGTCCCTGGTTGTTGAAGAGGAGGCGTCCCGATTTGCTGAAAATAAAACATTTTTTTCAATCAAAAATTTTGAACTTTCACTAAAATTAAAAAAAACCCCGACACTCCGGAATTCCGCGGCTCAAAAAAGGGGCGCGGGGCATTCGGACTCCCGGGAAATTTTTGGGGATTTTTATTCTGGCAATTTTCAAATTCTGATCCTCCTACACTCTCAACTCCAGCAGTGCTTGAGCCTGATCACAAATTTGCAAAAAGTTCTAGGCTTTACAAAAAATGCATATAATTTGTTGTCGGCCAAAAATGATCGGCGATTTTCAAAGGGTTTGAAACAATCAAAATGGGCGGGGTCAAATTCAAATTTTATTCCCCCCCCCCAAAAAAAGGTGCCCCCTCAACAAAAACAGGCCTCTTCGTCTTCCAGTTCGGTATGACGATGAAAATATGGCGTCAAATTGGAGCCCTGAACAAAATTCATATTCAAAAATTTCCAAAAAAAAAAATAATTTTTGTTCAAAATACATAAAAATTTCGGAAAAATATGTTCATGTTCCGTTTGTGCAGCCGGTTGACAAGCGCTTGCTCCTTGTCACGTCGATGCCGACGCTGCACAATGTCAAGCAGTGCGCGGTTCAAAAGGCATTGGTGCTGGAGGGGGGCTAAAAATTAGAAAAACAAAATTTGGCGTATTGTTTAAAACACAACACCATAAAGCTCTTCGTTTGAGACGGCCACGTAGGCTGACTGAGAAATGGGCAAACAGTGCCAATTGGGCAACAAATCTTCAAAAAGGCGATGCTGCACACGGTTGTGAAAAATTTATTATAAATTAATTACCAAATATTTAATGAAATTAAAAGATTTTTTAGGCAGGAAGGACCATGTTTGGCACGCATCCCGCGAATGCCTGCTTGCGATGGCGGTGGAAGAGACGCGAGCCGCCCAAACTGAACGTGTTCATGGCGCTGACCTCGGGACGACGGTAGGGAACTTCGGTGTTGGAACGCTCCAATTGGCAGGCGGAAAAACTGAGCAGCAAATGTTAAATTTAAAAACAAATTCTTATTAATTATTTTTAATTAGAGCCCCCCGGACCTGACTTAAGGACCGATCGAGAATCTCGATAAATTGCGTCAGTTTAAGCAATTAGGGTAATTTTTGTTGCACAAATTATGCCACTCCCTCCCCCCCCCCCCCCACTCTCTACCCCTTGTCCAGCACGACATGGGCCGGTGTGCCTTGCCAACAGTGCATGCGCAATTGCAATTGCAGCAGCCAATGCTTGAAGTTGAACGGCTCCGCTTCGTCATCACCGCCGCCGGCGCCATTCTCGACGGCATTTTCCGCTACATCGGCGGCACGACCACCTCCGCCGCCTCCTCCCATGGGCTGCCGCCTTATCGAGGGGAGGGTAAAAGAGTTTGCTGTGTGTATCCGGGATGTAACCGGATGCCAAAAAAGTCAGAAAAACGTGATCCGGCTCCCAAGAAAAAGTCCGGACCCAAAAATGTCCGGAAAATTTCGAAATTTCATCATTTTTTGTCTTCTGCGATGCAGGTTTTGGACCATTTTCTTGACAAAGAAATCAAAATTTTCTCGGGGCGCCATCGGCACCGTCGACCCGCCACCAAACTGACCCAAAAACAATGAAAAATCCTGCCAATTTTTGTAAATTTCCGGTGGGTTTTTGCCAAAAAGTGCGGAATTCCGGCTCCAAAAAAGTGTCCGGAATCCGATTACATTCCCAGGGTGTGCATGTAATCTCTTCATGCTGTTGAAGGAGGACACCTGCTGGCACGGGCATCATCATCATCGCTCTGTTCGCCAAGTCCAAAGAACATTTTCAACGCGAACAGCATCAACGCGGCGGCATTCAGCTCGCTGGGCAAAGGAAGCCTGGGGGAACATTTTAGCAAAATTTTTAGTTTAAAAATGCAAAAAATCGCTTTAATGCGCCAAATAAAAACATATGGGTGAGCACTTTTCGGTAGAGAGCGGCCAAACCGATTTTTTGGGATATTTTCGAGATTTTAATCAAAATCCAATCAACGAAATTTACAAAAATTCTCGATCGGTGGGTTTGAAAATATTCAAATATATGAGGAGTTAGTAAAATTTGATTATGTTCACAAAAATGAATTTTATAAAATCCAAATTATAATAGTGAAATTTGAATTCTCTTTTTTTCAAAAAAAAATATAGGAAACAAAAATGAAAAACCGATTTTTTTAAATTTTACAAAACTCCTCGAATGATTTGAAATCGAAGAATCTCGGGGAAATTTCTTTGATCGAAATTTGATCGGGAGTCTCGATTGGTTCGTGCTCTAATTATGAATGCCCCACCACTTCCAGGGGACGTGCCGTCGTCGGTCCTTGCACATTTTGAGGTACTCGCGCAACCGAATGCGCTCCTCGGACGGTTCGTCAAACGCGTAACGCAGAAAGGTGACGTAGCCAACGCGCGAACCGCCGCTGATTCCGGTGCCGACCCCCGTGGCGACAAAGTGAAGGCGTTCCAACAGAACACTGCAAAAAAAACAATTATTAAAAAAAATTAACCAATTGATTTTAATTTTAGTTAAATTTGAAGAGCCCCCGGACCGATCGAGAGACAAAATTTTACTAAAAAAATTTTATTCGGCATTATTTCAGTGATCTCGTTTATCGGTGAATGATTTATAGAGAACTTTTCGAGATTCTCAATCGCTGTTTTCAAGTCCGGGGGCGGGGGGCTCGACTTAAAATTTTGTACTCCAGCCGAAAGTGTAAAAATAAATAAATAAAAAATGAAAAGATATTATTATTATTATTACCTAAGGATTATTTCTCAAATATTTGATATCGATAAACAATTCTTTTAAATTATTTAATAATATCAAAACAAAACAAGAAAAAATGTTATTCCAAAAATAACTAAAATACTACTAAGCAATATATTGGCAACAAAATTTTTTTTTTAAAATTTTAATTGTTATGTTTTTTATTTTAGATTTTTTGCTACTCTTTTTCTATCATCGGAATGCCGGCGCGCAGTCGAAGGGCCCCGTAGTCTGTGAACATTGGCGGCGGCAGAACGTCGAGCAGTGCGTTCAGTTGGCGTTCAAACGCGCGCGGCAAATTCAAATTGTACAGCAAACGGAAGAGCACCTTAAAAAGAATTAAATTAAAACTTTTCGAATTTAAATGATTTATTATTGTTTCCGTGCCATTAAATTTATTACATCTTTAAACGGCGCCGTCTGAATGGACTTGGGAATGCCGACAAATTGGGTGAGGAAGGAAAGCACACGAAACGACTCCGAGTTGGCCTGGAGCTGAAAAAAAACACAGCAAAATTGAGAAGACACAAAAATATTGAAAAAAGCATAATTTTATTGCCCGCCCCAATTTCCGGCAAAAAAAAAATGCCGAAAATTATTTTAACATTCTGAGTAGAGATCGGACACAGGACCTGCTTTTTCCTGGACTCCAGCAGGTCCAGAATCATATCCAAAACCTGGATTTTTTCATCCAGGTAAATCCTGATCCAGATCATTTCCAAAATCCTGAAGATCATTTCCAAAATCCTGATCCAGATCAAAGTCTAGGATTTTTCAAATTCCAACCTCTAATTCTGATCACGGGGTAATTAAGGCCAAGCCAACAACGAATATTATCACCTCCATTTTGTCGATTTGCCAAACTCGAATTTGAATAATTTTGACGTAAATGGTGCCTTTTAAATCGTTTTAAAGCTTTTTCATTCACAAACGCCAAATGAGCTTAGGCATAGGCTTCTAAAATCTAATATTTAAGCCAAAATCCATTTTTTAATATTGGTTCAACATTTGCAAAAATGAAGCGCAGCATAAAAATGCAAAAATAGCATTTTTTTAGAACAAATGGAAAAGTAAAATTAAAATTAAAATAAATAAAAATCAGACGGACCCCATAATATGGAGTTTGGAAAATTGAGCGCCAATAGAAGCGCTTCGTCAGACGTTTGGCCTGGAATTCCGCGTTGGACCGCCCGTTGTCAATGTCCCAACTGGTGGCAAAGTTCAGCGCGCACAGCTGCGAGTGGGACACCGTGAAACGGCCTTCGCGATACCAACTGATCAATCGATAATTATCGATAAAAAAAACAAAATTTTATTGCATTTTGTATCAAAATTTTTTTCAAAAAAAGTAATGCTCTTCTTGGCAAGAAAAAGAATTCAAACATTTTGAATTTTTGTTTCAAAAACCCCAAAAAATAGTCCGAATTTGCATTCAATCAGATACATATGTACATACATAAAGCAAAATTTCAATTTAATTTTAAAATTTATAAAAATGCACCGAAAAATGTCGGACAATTGCACCCAACGTGCACCCGCCATTTGGGTTGCCATGAAAACAATGCACAGCAACAAATCGATGCCAAGATAGAGCACACCGGCCTGGCAAAAATGTAAATAATCAGATCAAATTTTATTTGCCATAATATAAATAAAGCCCAGAGGCAACGCAAAATTGGAACATTTTTAAACTTTTTTGGCATTTAATGCCAATCAATCAAATAATCAATTAATTTTCACACTGACCAGGTTGACCGATCGGATCGAAAGTGCGGTGTTGAGTCGCCGAAACAAACTGATCGGCTCCTCCTCCGGCAACGGCACATCGCCCGCATCTTCGCCCTCGTCCGATTCGTTGTCATCAGCCTGTTTGGTGAAAAAAAGTTAGTATGCTTAATTGAACAGAAAGAACGATTGAGATTTTTTTCCGTGAATTTTTTTCCCGATATATTTCGTGATTTTTTCAAAAATTCGCGATCGAGACGATTGAAAGAAGTCTCGATCGGTCGTCAAGTCCTTTCTCTACTCAGTTGTCCGCTAAATTTCGCCGTTATAAAAAATCCCGTCAATAATTTATTTTACAAAAATGTGTATTATTAATATTTTTAACAAAAAAAAGCAAAATTCCGTGAGCTAGTCGAAGAAAAAAAACTCGGAGGCCTAAAATTAATTGCGCTTACGGTAAATGTGCGCGTAAGCTGCTCCCACACGGTGCTTTGCTCCAGGCGCTCCCTGCGGCGTTGCGCACGCTTTTCTTTTGCCTGCGTCTCGCGTTCCCGCCGCATGCGCATCAGCTCGCTGTACAAAAAAACAATGGGGGAAAATAATAAGATTTAAAAGCGAATTTCTCAAAAAGTATGGATGCCATGGCAGGAAAAATCTAACAAAATTCTGCCGATGGTCTACACCATCCCACAAAATTTTCTCGGAATCCCGGCACCCGGATTTCGGGGAATTGAATTTGCGCACATTTTTTAGAATTGCCATTCAAATTGAACAAAAAAATAGTGTCAACGAAATGCCATGTAGCGCTTAAATGTTTAAGGACCAATCGACCATCTCGACAAGTTTCTCGTTCAGTCCCGCGCTCTAATGGCAGGCACAAAATGCCTAAGCCTAAGCCTAAGCTTAAGCATAGGCTTAGGCCTAAACTAGCTCAGGTTTAGGCCTGAAACTCGACTGAAAAATATTTATGGCGAGACGGAGTTACCCCCCCCCCCCTCAAATTCCCTCACGTTTTCGTCCGTTTGACGAGCGGACAGAACGTTTTGGTCGGGTCGTCGTCCGTTTCGCACTCACAGAATGCGATGTTCGCCTCGCGAAAGTATGTGAACAGAAACAGTTGAGAAAAGTGCTGAAAAAATTGAGAAAATTTTTGAGGAAATCTTTTAAAAATGGTTTTGAACACTTTCGAAAGTCCAAAAATGCCTAGGGGAATTCTAATCATTTTTTCAAAATTACCAGCAAATTACAAAATGCCCACCACGCATCGCTTCGGCAAGCGAAACGGCTCATCCGTCAGAACATTGGCCATCTTGGCAACAAGCTTAGAATAAAAATATTATTAATAATAATTAATTTCAAAAGGGAGAGAGAGCTTTATGTAAATTAATTTAATTTGATCAAAAAAATTTTGGCGAAATGCATGCCTCACTTTGGTGGCCGTGCACAGGCGCGTGCCAAGCGTGTCCAGATAGGCGGGGAAGTCGCCCTCATGCGCAAGTGCGCGCTCACACAGGTGCGGGTCCGCGCGCAACTTGCGTGTACGCTAGAAAATTTGTTACAGGACAGCGTTAGCAAAATGGTACCGTATCCCCTACTCAGTTGTTCAAAAACGGGTACTTTATGTGTTACCAAAAAACTGTTAACTGTATACCGTACCCTACCGATTTTCTCCCTAAAAAATAAAGAGAGTAACTGCTACCGTATATGCACCAGTTTTCCCAAAAACGGCGATATCTATGTACTGTACCCACCATCTTGTTCTAAAAAATCGGGGTACGAAACACCAAAACAAGGGGTCGGATTTGGGTACTTTTCGGTTTTAAAAAATCGAGGGAAATGGGGGGGGGGGGTCCACACCAAAAAGTACACGAATTTGCAATCAACGAGACTGAAAAAGCCACCCAAAAATGTTTATATTGTCACCCACCTCCTGCTGATGCTTCAAGTCCTCAGCGCTCCGTTCCGCCTTCTTCTGGCTCCGCTTCAGGTTGACTCCGACCGCGCCTTGGTACTCAATTTCGGTCTCACGATGACCCTGAAACGCGCAGCACATGACGTTCATTAGACGATCGATCGGTCAGGTTCAGGCCCGTAAAAAGCGCCGGTATTAAATTTTGGTAGAAATCTCTTAACAATTGAGTCAAAAATTCAACATTTTTTTCGGCGGCGCCTATCGGCACCGCCGACCCCCCCCCCCCAACGGTAAAGCAGAATTCGCAAAAAAAATTGCATTTTTGAAAATTTCTAAACAAAAATAGGGTAAAAACGGAACGGAAAATGCACCCCCCTAAAACCGAACATTTTTTGGGAAAATTGCTTAACAAAAATGCAATAAAAAGGAAAAAATACAGGTTAAAAACCTCGACGTCAGGGTTAAGAATTATGGGGTCGGAGGTTTTTCCGGCGTGGAACTGTCCAGGGTCGGGGAAATCCCCGAAAAATGGCATAAATTTACGGAGTCGGAGGGGTTTCAACCCTAGTTGAAACATCATTAACTTGTTTTGTTAGCTAACCAAATCAAATAAGATGCTATAATAAGAAAGATCTACGCAATTGTGGCGCGCCGAACAGAACAATACAAAAAATTTAAGCCAAGGGTTCATAATCGACAGCTGTCGGTATGCCAATAGTGGATCTAGAGGCGCGGGGGAAGTTGATCAAACGACATTTAAGCTTACAACTGAGTCCCAGTGTAAACGGGACACTTGAGCGCCAACGGCTTTGAAAAAAGATGAATTTCGGCTAGCTTTCGCTTGACCAAAAAGTGTCAACAAAAACTGAGAGCTTCCGAATATGGTCGGTAAATTTGATTTGATTTGCTTAGCTAACAATTCAGTTCCAATTGATGGCGCCGAGCTGACCGGTGGTTCAACCCGCCATAATGAGTAGAGCCCGGATTTTTAGGGTTTAACCTTTTTTTTTTTTGCGAATAGGGTTTGACCAGAAAAGCCCAGAGCATTCATTTCGAAAAATTTTTGAATTAGAACGACTTTTTAGTCCCTAAAAATCCCTATTTTGCGTTTTTAGACCCTATTTTGGCACTTTTGCGCAAAATTTCTTAAGAAAAATGCAAAAATTTCTTAAAAACGAAAAATACCCCCCGAAAAGTCAAAATTTTTTTCAAACTAAAAATGCATCCCTAAGTTTGGGGGTTTTTTAGTCCCTATTTTACGTTTTTTTAGTCCCTAAAAATCCGGGCTGGCTCTATTAATGCGAGTCACCCGTGCAAAACCAATCGTCACAACATCCGGAAAATTCGCTAATGTGTTCCTTCCGCACGCATTGTTTCCTAATTGCCCAAAAAGCACCACACCTTGGACTGCTCGCCGCACTGCCGGCAATAGTAAAAGCCGCTGTCCAGCGTGAAGCCGGTGCCACCGCACGCCTCACAAAACATTTTGTGCCCACCGCCGCCGTCATCGTCCGCCGATGACATTATATCCGTGTAAGCGTCAAAAATTGAAGCAAAATTCAAAAAACAAACAAAAATTGTGATTTTTAATTTAAACAAAAAACTAGGTGTCTCGTTTTATGCAAACGATTGTGCTGACAAATTTGTCCCAAACACACGAGCTACCGAACCGAATCCAGACCGGGGCAATAACTGACTTCAAACTTAACCGATTCAAACAAATTAAAAACCATTCGAAAGCTTATATTGAGATGAAGCTATAGCAAGCTAAAGTTTTGCGATTGGCCAAGTCTCAAAAAAGTTATGGCAAAAAACTTATCGATATTTTTGGACTTTTTAAAATTTTTTGACCATAACTTTTTGAGACTTGGACAATCGCAACACGACAAGGCTTTCGAATGGTTTTTTGTCTGAATCGGTTAAGTTTGAAGTCATTTATTGACCAGAATGGCAAAAAATATCCCTTTTCCGCGTGGGAACTGCAAAATCCATCAAAGTGTAGGGAGTGTATGATTTTAAATTTTCAAAAAATCAACACACATTAAATGAAAAAGTATAGGCATATATGCGCAAATTCAAGACATCAAAACAGACATGGCGACGCGGATGACGGACTGGCCGGGTCGTTCCAGTCCCATGGTGACCGCCGGAAAAACCCTGAAAATGGAAACAAAACGTACACAAAATTTTATTTTTTGCTAATTTCAAAATATTCACGTAAAAATTTTGCGCAAAAATATTCAAAAGTTCTTAATGTGCAAATTAACAGAAATTTGTATAAATCTGTTGGGGGTTTCGAGACAATACCCACCCTCTATCCAACGCTGACCTGCTTGCCGTCCACCTCCATCGGCTTACTGCTGGCGTCCTTCCGCTTTTGCTCCTTCTCGCGCTGCAACTTGTCCGGTTCTGCAACTTGTGCACCAGCATGCTCAGCGAGCAGACATTGTTCGCAATGCCCCGTCACGTTCGGAATGAAGTATTTTTTGAAAATTTTAACAAAAATGGCGTAAAAAACGAAAAATGCACCCCTAAAAATCGATGCCCCTCCCCCAAAAACTATTTTTTTAAACAAAAATTGCTGCCCAAATTGGCAAACCTCCTTGTTCACGTGGTACTTGTGCTTGCCGTCATTGCCAACCTTCACAACCGCATTTGATGAGGCCGAGGGCTTGTTGAAGTCCAAAATTGGAAAGAAGCTTAAACAAATAAAAATTAGCAAAAACAAAACAATAATTACTAGCCGTAATATTGCAATAAAGTTTTTTTGGGTTTCTTCGTTCTCACTAGCCCGGTAAAAAAAAATTTCCGGGAACGGGGTTTTCAAAAAGAACAGGACGGGAATCCCGAACGGGAATCCCGTCTTTTTCCCGTTCCCGTAGAAATCCCGTTCAATTTTTAACGGGAATCCCGCGGGAACGGGAAAAATTTTGAAAATTTTTAAACTAAGAATTTTTCGAAATTTTTTTTGTCGGGCACTTTGCGATAAATTTCTGATATACAATTGGAGGGTGCGACAACGCCGATAGGCGCCGTCGGAAAATTTTTAAAAAAATTTTTGTTAAGAAAATTGCTCAAAATTTTCGAATTTTTCCGATTTGCGAATTTTTCAAAATTCAAATTTTTTGAGAATTTCTTTTCTCGAAGTGGAGGAGGGGGGGGGGGGGGGGGGGGGGGTCGGCGATGCCGATAGGCGCCGTCGGAAAATTTTTAAAAAATTTTTGTTAAGAAAATTGCTCAAAATTTTCGAATTTTTCCGATTTACGAATTTTTCAAAATTCAAATTTTTTGAGAATTTCTGGTGGAAGGGGGGGGGGGGGAGGGGTCGGCGATGCCGATAGGCGCCGTCGGAAAATTTTTAAAACATTTTTGTTAAGAAAATTGCTCAAAATTTTCGAATTTTTCCGATTTACGAATTTTTCAAAATTCAAATTTTTTGAGAATTTCTTTTCTCGAGGTGGAGGGGGGGGAGGGGTCGGCGATGCCGATAGGCGCCGCCGAGAAAATTTTGCATTTTTTGCTCAATTTGATAAGAGATTTGCTACCAAAATCTTAAAAATACGGAAGTTTTTTTAAGCTTTTGAAATCTTAATTGATTCAGAAAATCAGAAACCAACAGAATATGGCACATTTTGGGTGGGTTCGGCGGTGCCGATAGGCGCCGCCGTTAAAAAAATTTGAAACTTAAGCATTTTTGTGATGAAAATTGGTCCAAAATTGTTAAATTTTTGAAAACATTTCGCCAAGAAAAATAAACGGGAACGGGAAAAATACTGAAATAAAATTTCCGGGAACGGGAACGGGGTTTTCAAAAAGAACGGGACGGGAATCCCGAACGGG
The DNA here is from genome assembly GCA_018350325.1 of Globodera rostochiensis. Classification (NCBI taxonomy): domain Eukaryota; kingdom Metazoa; phylum Nematoda; class Chromadorea; order Rhabditida; family Heteroderidae; genus Globodera; species Globodera rostochiensis. The sequence goes on along the minus strand of JAEVLN010000009.1, from coordinate 3,155,482 downwards.
AATCCCGTCTTTTTCCCGTTCCCGTAAAAAATCCCGCTGGGCAAAAAAGACTGGAACGGGACCGGGATTCCCGTACTTTTTCCGCGGGAATCCCGCTCCCGCCGGGCTCTAGTTCTCACCCACTCTATCTACATAAAACTTGGCCCCAAGGACGTAGCCAGGGGGGGGGGGGAATTCGGTAAATACCCAACTCGCTTTTGGCCCGATTCGCTTTTTTTGGGACGACTCGCTTTTTTTAGTAACAAGAAGCATTTACGAGCGGAATTTGAAGATTTATGCAATTCTTTAAGTGTATTCAGGGGTTATTGGTAATCCTGTCTTTTAGAGGTCCCGATTTTTTTTTTAAAATCCGTTTTAAGCAATTCTGAGAAGTACTCGGGGGTTATCGAGGTCGCTGATCACAAATATGACATCAGATTTATCATATGACATCATCTAATACATGATTCAACATCTAAGTTTAAAAAAAAAAATCGGGACCTCTAAAAGACAGGATTACCGGATTATTGAGGTCACTGATTACGAATATGACGCGAAATTTATCTATGACATGATCTAATCTATGATTTCAACTTCTGTTTTTTTGTAAAGCCGCTAAAAAAGTGTTTCTAGGGGCTATCATTTCGCCTATTGGACATTTCGCCCATAGACATTTCACTCATTGGACATTTCGCCCTGTAACGAAAGGACGATTCGCCCTGTAGTGAAAAAACGGACGGTTCGCCCATAGGACACGCCTATTGCTCGCCCATTGAATGATTCAGATTCGAATAAAAATACTATCAAATCCTCTCGTCGAGCTGATTAAGAATCCGCAAAAAGTTTGTCCCGGGATTATCTATGAAGAAAGTTAAGAGCCAACAAAAGTTGGCAAAAAGGGGTGTCAATTTGTTTTTTGTGCTTGTTTTGATAATCTATATATAAAAAGTTGGAGTAGGGGTCAACTCCGTCGCGCCAACTCCGTCCCAGCCAACTCCGTCCCAGCCAACTCCGTCCCGTCCCAACTCCGTCCCAGTTACAAAAAAGTAACTCCTCAGAAAAACAAAAATTGTCACAAAGATGGAGTTAGTTAGGCTTAGGCCTAAGCCATTTTGAATCTAAAATTTGTAGCTGGGACGGAGTTGGCCCGTTTCGAAAAAGTTGAATGTCCGGATGTTATTTGTAGAGACCGGGTTTTCAAGTTTTAACATGTTTTTTTTTGCGAATAGGGAATCATGAGAGAAGCCCAAAAATAGCATTCATTTTGAAAAATTTTACAATTAGAGCGACTTTTTAGTCAATATAAATCAATATTTTGGCATTTTTGAGAATAAATCAATTAATAAATCAATATTTTGGGCATTTTTCTTGCGAAAAATGCAATTTTTAGGCATTTTTACGAAAATTTTTGAAGAAATTCAATATTTCTGGCACTTTTTCCCAAAATTTCTTCAAAAAAATCCAATAAAAACGACAAAATTTGACCCTAAAAATCAAAGAAATTTTCAAACCAAAAATGCGCCCCTAAAAAATGACTTTTTCTTGACCAAAAATCAGCCCCCAAAGATCGACATTTTCCCTAAAAAATTTTTTATTTGTTATTTTTTTATTAAATTTTCAAAAACATGTGAAAATAATATATTTACAACTGTAAGAGGATAATTAATAAAAATGACAAATTTTGAAGGTTTTTACGCAAAATTTATTGAATTTGGTCAGTTTTAGCACATTTTTAAATCAATATTTTGGCACTTTTTGGGGTTTTTGGTCAATATTTTGGGCTTTTTTGGTCAATATTTTAAGTAAATATTTCGTCTTTTTTAGTCAATATAAATCCGGTCTCTAGTTATTTGCGGGAAAAGGGAATTTGAAAAGAGGACAGCGTTGTTATAAAAAGAGTGTTTGAAATGCAAAAAATAGTGTGCCAAGTAAAGAGAGTGAAAGAGAAAGAGAGAGAAAAGGAGAGAGTATATTGTAGAGATATTGCGCAAATGGCTGCGCTGCCCGCTGTGGCGCGCGCGACGGGTGCGCAGCGCTGTTCAATGGGCGTGGGAGTGAGAGAAAGAGAAAAGAGTGAGGGAGAAGAGGCAAGAGAAAGAGTGAAAGGAGAGAGTGTGCGTGAGAAATGATGGGCAACAGAGATTAGTGGTTGGTAAAGAAAAAGTAAGTGAAACTTCCATCGGATTCGGTGGGGTAGTGGATAAGCGCTTAGCGTTTATTACTTAATGTGTGGGTTCGTTCAATTCTTTATTGCAAAATTCTTTTTTTTTTCAATTAATTAAAATTGAACTAAACATGTTTTAAATTCGTTTTTTTACTTTTTTAAAGGCAAAATAATTTTGTTAGAAAACTTTTTAACAAAGATAAAAAGGAAAACCAGTGCGAAAATAAGTGCCAAGCGAGAAAGAGCCAAAAGGGAAAAGAGAGAAAATGCCAAGAAGAATAGTACCAAAAGGCAAAGTGCCAAGAGGGAACGGTGCCAAAAGGGGAAAAAGGGAAAATCAAGCGGGAAAAGTGCCACAAGATGAAAATTCCAAAAGGAAAAAGTGCAAAAAGGTGAAATGTCACGAGGGAAAAGCCAAAAGCAGGAAAAGTGCCAAGCGAGAAAGTGCCAAAAGGGAAAAGATTGAAAATGCCAAGAACAAGAGAGAAAATGCCAAAAGGCAAAAGTGCCAAAATGGGAAAAAGAGAGAAAATGCCAAAGAGGAAACAGCGCCAAAAGAGAAAATCAAGAGTTAAAAGTGCCATAAATGAAGATGCAAAAGGTGAAATGCAACGGGGGAAGAGCCAGAACCAAAGTGCCAAGCGGGAAAAGAGCCAAAAGGGAAAATCAAAAAGTGCCATAGATGAAAATGCCAAAACGAAAAGTGCCAAAAGGTGAAAGGCCAAGGGGTCAAAGCCAAAAGCGGGGAAAAGTGCCAAAAGGGAAAAGTGCTAAAATGGAAAAAAGAGAAAATGCCAAGAGGAAACAGTGCCAACCAAGGAAGTGCCAAAAAGGAAAATCAAGAGGTGCCATAAGATGAAAATGCCAAAAGGACAAAGTGCCAAAGGTGAAATACCACGGTGAAAAAGCCAAATGCGCGGAAAAGTGCCAAAAGGGAAAAAGAGAGAAAAGCCAAGAGGAATAGTGCGTGCCAAGTGGAAAAATGCCAAGCGGCAATCTAATACATGATTCAACATCTAAGTTTAAAAAAAAAAATCGGGACCTCTAAAAGACAGGATTACCGGATTATTGAGGTCACTGATTACGAATATGACGCGAAATTTATCTATGACATGATCTAATCTATGATTTCAACTTCTGTTTTTTTGTAAAGCCGCTAAAAAAGTGTTTCTAGGGGCTATCATTTCGCCTATTGGACATTTCGCCCATAGACATTTCACTCATTGGACATTTCGCCCTGTAACGAAAGGACGATTCGCCCTGTAGTGAAAAAACGGACGGTTCGCCCATAGGACACGCCTATTGCTCGCCCATTGAATGATTCAGATTCGAATAAAAATACTATCAAATCCTCTCGTCGAGCTGATTAAGAATCCGCAAAAAGTTTGTCCCGGGATTATCTATGAAGAAAGTTAAGAGCCAACAAAAGTTGGCAAAAAGGGGTGTCAATTTGTTTTTTGTGCTTGTTTTGATAATCTATATATAAAAAGTTGGAGTAGGGGTCAACTCCGTCGCGCCAACTCCGTCCCAGCCAACTCCGTCCCAGCCAACTCCGTCCCGTCCCAACTCCGTCCCAGTTACAAAAAAGTAACTCCTCAGAAAAACAAAAATTGTCACAAAGATGGAGTTAGTTAGGCTTAGGCCTAAGCCATTTTGAATCTAAAATTTGTAGCTGGGACGGAGTTGGCCCGTTTCGAAAAAGTTGAATGTCCGGATGTTATTTGTAGAGACCGGGTTTTCAAGTTTTAACATGTTTTTTTTTGCGAATAGGGAATCATGAGAGAAGCCCAAAAATAGCATTCATTTTGAAAAATTTTACAATTAGAGCGACTTTTTAGTCAATATAAATCAATATTTTGGCATTTTTGAGAATAAATCAATTAATAAATCAATATTTTGGGCATTTTTCTTGCGAAAAATGCAATTTTTAGGCATTTTTACGAAAATTTTTGAAGAAATTCAATATTTCTGGCACTTTTTCCCAAAATTTCTTCAAAAAAATCCAATAAAAACGACAAAATTTGACCCTAAAAATCAAAGAAATTTTCAAACCAAAAATGCGCCCCTAAAAAATGACTTTTTCTTGACCAAAAATCAGCCCCCAAAGATCGACATTTTCCCTAAAAAATTTTTTATTTGTTATTTTTTTATTAAATTTTCAAAAACATGTGAAAATAATATATTTACAACTGTAAGAGGATAATTAATAAAAATGACAAATTTTGAAGGTTTTTACGCAAAATTTATTGAATTTGGTCAGTTTTAGCACATTTTTAAATCAATATTTTGGCACTTTTTGGGGTTTTTGGTCAATATTTTGGGCTTTTTTGGTCAATATTTTAAGTAAATATTTCGTCTTTTTTAGTCAATATAAATCCGGTCTCTAGTTATTTGCGGGAAAAGGGAATTTGAAAAGAGGACAGCGTTGTTATAAAAAGAGTGTTTGAAATGCAAAAAATAGTGTGCCAAGTAAAGAGAGTGAAAGAGAAAGAGAGAGAAAAGGAGAGAGTATATTGTAGAGATATTGCGCAAATGGCTGCGCTGCCCGCTGTGGCGCGCGCGACGGGTGCGCAGCGCTGTTCAATGGGCGTGGGAGTGAGAGAAAGAGAAAAGAGTGAGGGAGAAGAGGCAAGAGAAAGAGTGAAAGGAGAGAGTGTGCGTGAGAAATGATGGGCAACAGAGATTAGTGGTTGGTAAAGAAAAAGTAAGTGAAACTTCCATCGGATTCGGTGGGGTAGTGGATAAGCGCTTAGCGTTTATTACTTAATGTGTGGGTTCGTTCAATTCTTTATTGCAAAATTCTTTTTTTTTTCAATTAATTAAAATTGAACTAAACATGTTTTAAATTCGTTTTTTTACTTTTTTAAAGGCAAAATAATTTTGTTACAAAACTTTTTAACAAAGATAAAAAGGAAAACCAGTGCGAAAATAAGTGCCAAGCGAGAAAGAGCCAAAAGGGAAAAGAGAGAAAATGCCAAGAAGAATAGTACCAAAAGGCAAAGTGCCAAGAGGGAACGGTGCCAAAAGGGGAAAAAGGGAAAATCAAGCGGGAAAAGTGCCACAAGATGAAAATTCCAAAAGGAAAAAGTGCAAAAAGGTGAAATGTCACGAGGGAAAAGCCAAAAGCAGGGAAAAGGGCCAAGCGAGAAAGTGCCAAAAGGGAAAAGATTGAAAATGCCAAGAACAAGAGAGAAAATGCCAAGAGGGAAAAGTGCCAAAAGGCAAAAGTGCCAAAATGAGAAAAAGAGAGAAAATGCCAAAGAGGAAACAGCGCCAAAGAGAAAATCAAGAGTTAAAAGTGCCATAAATGAAGATGCAAAAGGTGAAATGCAACGGGGGAAGAGCCAGAACCAAAGTGCCAAGCGGGAAAAGAGCCAAAAGGGAAAATCAAAAAGTGCCATAGATGAAAATGCCAAAACGAAAAGTGCCAAAAGGTGAAACCAAAAGCGGGGAAAAGTGCCAAAAGGGAAAAGTGCTAAAATGGAAAAAAGAGAAAATGCCAAGAGGAAACAGTGCCAACCAAGGAAGTGCCAAAAAGGAAAATCAAGAGGTGCCATAAGATGAAAATGCCAAAAGGACAAAGTGCCAAAGGTGAAATACCACGGTGAAAAAGCCAAATGCGCGGAAAAGTGCCAAAAGGGAAAAAGAGAGAAAAGCCAAGAGGAATAGTGCGTGCCAAGTGGAAAAATGCCAAGCGGCAAAAGTGCCAAAAGGCAAAATGTCAAAAAGGAAAAGTGCCTAAAGAGGAAAAAGGTAAAAAGGGAGAAAATGCCAAGAGAAATAGTACCAAAAGGGAAAATCAAGAGAGAAAACTAGGGAAAAGCCAAAGCGGGGAAAGTAAAAAGGGGGAAAGTGCCAAAAGGGGAAAAGTAAGATGGGGGAATCTGCCATAAGTGGGTAAAGCTAAAAGTTGGAAAATGTCAAAAGGTTAAAACGCCAAGAGGAAAAAGTGCCAAAAAGTGAAAAATGTCAAAAGAAGAAAATATCCATTTAAAATACTTTACAAGCTTTTATTAAATGTTTATGAGCGAAACGTCCGTTTTTTCTTATTGGGCGAAATGTCCGGACACCGTTTGTTCGCGGGATGACCCCTCAGAGATACCCTACTTGTCCCTTTGTTATTTGTACTTTTTTCCCCACACATTTTCCATCCCTATTTGATGTGTCTGTCCCTCTCTCTATGGGCAGACACATATTGATTGTCATCACCAATGATTGCACTCGCAGTCATTCTTCCCCACTTTCGGGTCGCGGTGAATTCCCCCCACAATTGACCTATTTTATTTGTCTTCACATTTCCAACGTTCTTTAAATAAACATATTTAACTCCGGAACGTTTGGACATTCATCTTGTCGGTCCAGGACCGAACACCGTTTCTAGGGGTATTCGGGCGCGTAGAATGGGAATCGACATTTGTTTCAACCGAATCCGAATAAAAATTCAAAATTTTAAGTATGCTTTCGGTAACACAGATCGATTTATGGTAATGGAGCAAACCCGAGCAATTCATATACCACCAATCAATCGATCATTGAGCTGAGCACGAATCTGCAAAAAAATTTACACAAAAACCAAATGAAGGAAGTTACAAGCAAATAAAGTCGGCTAAAAACCATTTTGAACAATTGTTCGAATCCGGGTCCGGGATTCGGAATTGATCCAAATGGAGGTCGGATTCGGATTCTGCGCCCCCAAAACCCACTAAAAACACCTTTTTAGCGACTTTGAAAACCTTAGGTTTTTTTTTCAAAAAAATAGATTAGATCATGTCATATGATAAATCTGACGTCAGCGACCTCAATAACCCCTGAATACACTTAAAGAATTGCATAAAGCTTCATATTCCGCTCGTAAATGCCAGGGCTGTGTCGAAAGTAAAAAAAAAGTCGAAACCGAAAATCGAAATTGAAAAGTTCGAAATCGAAAATCGAAAGGAAAAAAAAACCTCGAAAATCGAAAATCGAAACAAAATCGAAAATTTTTTTTATGTGACTAGAAAAATTTTTTTAAAAAAATTTATTTAATAAATATTTTTTGAAATACCTATTCACTTATTCATTTTTAAAATTTTGAAGGATGCATTTTTTGTTTCAGAGGCCTTCATAAGCCAATTTTAACCTTTTAGGGAGGGTGGGGTGTCGGCGGTGCCGATAGGCGCCGCGGAGAAAATTTTGAATTTTTGACTTAATTTTGTTAAGAAAAATGATCCAAAAACTACAATGAATTGGTCGACTTTATGCTTTCAGTGGCGGCCCGTCGGTTCCGATAGGCGACGCCGGGAGAAATTTGGGAGGTTTTGTTAAGCAATTTCACCAAAATTTTCGGAAAATTGAGCATTTTTCTTCATAATTTCGGGGAAAAAATTGGTTTACATAAGAGTGGAGGATGTCCGGCGGTCTTTTTTTGTGCGTATTTTAATTTAAAAATAATTGAAAAACATTAAAAATGTTCCGTTAAAGGGGGATAGAATGTGAAGGCCAAAGAAAGGTTAAAAAAATGATCGCATTGTAGCGGGTTAGAACCCAAAACACAAAATCATAAAGACAAACCACTGATTTGTCGAAATCGAAAATCGAAAGGAAAAAAAGTCGAAAATCGAAATTCGAAAATCGAAATTTCGACACAGCCCTGGTAAATGCTTCTTGTTACTAAAAAAAGCGAGTCGTTCCAAAAAAAGCGAATCGGGTCGAAAGCGAGTTGGGTAAAAAGCGAGTTGGCCAAAAGCGAGTTGGGATCCGTTCGGGGAATTCCCCCCCCCCCCCCCCGCCCGAAATGAAATTTGAGAAAAAAAAAACAAGAGGGGGGACCCTATTGCTTTACACTTTTACAATTTTTTGATCAATTTTCTTAACAAAATTGCCATCAAAAAATTTCCCCGGCGGCGCCTATCGGCACCGCCGGGCTGCTCCTGGCGCTCAGATGGACCTTCCGCCCTCCAAGATTTTTTTTCTAACTACGTCCCTGTTTGAACGACTATCAACTCAAACCTTTTTTCAAAAATTTTCAGAAATAAATTTTGGTCTCAAAATCGTTTAAAAGCACACAATTACAACAAAAAGGCAAGCAATTACAATTTTTGAACCAAATTTTAAATTTTGAAAAATTTATTCGAATTCATGTCCGGGGTTCGAAATTGATAGGAATGGAGGTCAGATTCGGATTCTACGTCACCCGAATACCCCTAGAAACACCTTTTTCTCGACTTTGAAAAAATTGTACTTTTTCATAGTCTTAGATTAGATGATGTATTATGATAATCTGACGTCATATTCGTTACCGGCGACCTCAACAACCCTCGCGTGCTTGTCAGAATTGCGTAAAACCTTGTAATTCCGCTTATAAATGCTTATTGTTACTAGAAAAACGAGTTGAATCAGAAAAAACGAGTCTAATCAGAAAAAACGAGTTGATCAAAAAACGAGTTGATTAAAAAACGATTTGGTGAAAAACGAATTAATATTTTACCCCCTGTTTCGCCCATTGAACATTTCGCCCGGTAACGAAAAAACGGACGTTTTACCCATAAACGCCCACATTTAATAAAAAATTTTTTAGATAGATGTATGCCCCAAAAAAGGCCAAAATATGCAATATGCACTAAAAATGCCAAAAATGCCATCAATCAACCCCTCGTCTAGACAAATCGAATGGTATTAAAATTTTTTATTAGGAAATCACTTTGGACCGGTTTATGAACCGGGTCATTTGAAAAACCATAGGGGGACCCTTTTGGTAAATTTATTGAAATTTTTTTATTCTAAACAGGAATAGACAGGATATCCTAAAACCAGTTTTTTAATCCTGGTAAATCCTGGTCATTTCCGAAATCCTGTTACGGGAATTTCAGACCAGGATCCTGATCCGGAATCCTGTCCGGGTAATCGGACCAGGTTGGATTTAGGACCCATAACTTAACATATGAGGTTGTGGTGTAGTGGTAGTGGTGGTGACCGGGGGTAAAGGGAACGAATCGTCTTTTACCATTTTGGTTGGGGTTTGAACCCCGGCAATGTAAATTATTTTTTATGACTTCGGTGAGCATCTATTAGCCGAGCAACCATTTTCTAAAACCTTCTTAAATTTTTACCTGTTTTTAAAATATTTTTGGGTTGGTATTTACAACTTAGAATTTCTATTTTTTGATTGGACTCACCTTATTTAAAAATAGTAATGCCTTCTCAAATGTTGAGGGGTGCCCTTTTTGTTGTTTGATTGAACCAATTTTCTTAAGAATCTTGTTAAATCATCAAAAAATTTCGTATTTTTAAAATTTTGTTTCAAATCGTTGACAAATTGAGTCAAAAATTCAAAAATTTTCTCGGCGGCGCCTATCGGCACCGCCGACCCCTCTCCCAAAAAAGTTTGAAAACTTAGGCTCCAAAAATTGAATTCACAAGCAAAAATAGACTCGAAAAATGTGTTTAAAAATAAAAATAATCGCTTAAAAACTTTTTTTTACATGTGAAAATTATCAATCCGTAGGGCTGCTATTTTTATGCAAGCAAAATTGCAAAAAAAAAAGCCTATGAATTTTATGAAGGATCCTGACCAAAAAAAAATCTTTTATTATATTTTTCATAAGGAATTTAGGGCAAAATGCCAAAATAGGCTCAAAAAATCTTAAAATATCCAAAATAGGCTTGAGCCTATTTCAGTAGGGTTGGATAAAACCAGATATTATCCGGAGATAACCCGGGTTTATCCAACCCTATATTTTAGGCTCGAAATCCAAAATAAGTTTTTTAGCTTGGATAGGCTCGTTAAAACGATAAAATTTCCGACTAAAAACATGTTTTTCGTACATAACTCGTCAAAACAAAGCTGCAGAAAAATAAAATCCACACCCTAATAATTAGGGCCACGATTTATATGGACAAAAAATCTCGAAATATGGCCATAAAATATGGATGAAAAATTGCAAAATGGACCAAATATGGGCAAAAACTCAAAATATTTTAATTTTGAAAAACGGTCATTAGGAGTGTATTTTGAAAATTTTGAAAAAATCGATCCTTAGGGGTGTATTTTTCGTTTTTATTGCATTTTTGTTAAGGAATTTTTGAAAAATAGCAAAATATGGATAAATATGGAATATGGATAAAAATCGCGAAATATGGAAAAATATGAAAATATGGATTATAAAATGGGCTCTAGAAGCTCCAACCAAAGTTAAAAACACTATTTATGGCATTTATACGCTGTTCCGAGTGCGCAAAAAAATATGGATTTCCATATAAATCGTGGCTCTACTAATAATGATGAAAGGCCGTGTAACGGCCCGCCTACAGCGAGCATGCGATGACGGAGCAGTAGTGGGGGGAGACGGGGGGCGGGGAAGAAGTTCGATTTTGGGTTCCTGCATATTTTTTGAATTTCGGTGCATATTTGGGCATATTTTGGATATTTTGAGCATATTTTGGCGTTTTTGACCAAAAATTTAAGAAAATGCACCCAAAATCATGGGCTTGGCTGTTTTTGAAAAATAATTCATCTTTTCAACGATAACTTTTAGTCATTTTCGAAAAAAAGGCTTGAAATGTGAACATTTTCATAAAAATAAAGGAAAAAATTACGGGACTGAAATGCTGCAGCGCTAGAAACTCGACCTTAAAAATTGATCGCCGTAGAAGATAAAAAATAAATGGAAGTTTTACTCTCAAAATGGGTTCATGGGAAGATTTTCTATAAATATTTAGGGTTAATATATCAGATAAGGTATATTATTCACTGTGATTATTACACAGAGGGCACAAGAATTATAAATTTAAAGAAAATAATTAAATAATGCGATTTTTAAAAATAATTTATGTAAAAATTATAAAATAATAATAAATTGCAATGAAATTAAAAAAAAGTTCCTCAATTATCGTCTTAATTATAAAAAATAGATTCCAAGTTTTTTAAACGATTTTAATAAAAATTATAAAAAATTTGCATAAAGATTACATCCTCTACACTAAGCGCGAATGTGAAAATCGCTCCGAAGATATTTTACTAAGCGTGAAAATCGCCCGAAAATCTTTCATTGTGACTATTACTGAGTGGGACAAGAATTATAATTTAAAGAAAATAATTAAATAAATGCGATTTTTATAAATAATTTATGTAAAATGAAATAAAATAATAATAAATTGCAATGAAATTTAAAAAATGGACCTCAATTTAATAAAGTCTTAATTATTTAAAATATAAATACTTAATTAAAAAATTCAACAATTAAAAAATTAATTTTATTTTA
>JAEVLN010000009.1:3051558-3143749 GCA_018350325.1 Globodera rostochiensis | reverse complement strand
AAAAATATTTAAATATAATTTTTAATAAATGAATAAATAAATTATTTTTGATTCATTCAAGTTCTAATTCTTATGCTTAATCATCTAAATCTTTTTTATTAATAAAAAGAGAATATTTAAATATAATTTTTAAAGATTTTTGTAATTCAATTATCTTGATATAAAATTTTTTTGTTAATTTTTTAGTCTTAAAATATTATAATATTGGATCTACTCAAATTGTTAATGTATTTAAAAAATAAAATAATAAAAATAAAATAATAATAATAGGTAATTAAGAACTTTAAAATAAAAAAAAGTTAAAATTTTCTAAAAGAAATTTCATTTAATTTGATATATTTATAAATTAATAATAATGCAAATTAATTTCGTCAATCTTTACCAGTTTTCTATCACATTTAAAAATGTAATACTTACCTTTGGATTAAAACAAAAAACCTACACATTTGATAAATAATCAAAATTACAATCACGAAATAAAAAAGTACTAAATTCAAAAAAATTTCAGATTAATAATTAATGTAAACTTTATAATTTGTAAAAGTATATAAAACAATTAATCCAATGGCACGAGACCAATGTATGAATTACTAAATAACTTAGGAATTTTTCTGCCTCGGCAACCATAATCACATTAACATAATTATATCGTATCCAATCAAGCATGGCTCAGTGGTTAAACTCTGTATCTTAACTTATTCATCGGAGTTTCTACTCCCAATTTAAAATTTCTTTTTTTTCTTGATTCTTAGTCGAATAACAGAAACGCATCACCCAGATAAGAGATGCTCCCCTCGTCAAGGCCTTTACCCGGGGTCAAACATTTGCTTATAAGACGTGTTACGATAATTTCCCTATAAATTTCCTTTCAAATTAATTAAGCACACTTTTTCTTTAATAATTTTATCACCTAATTTATGTAATGATGTTATTTTAGATTTATTTTATTTTTATTTTCTTTTAGTTGGTTGTGTTTGTAATTTATTATTTTTCGCGGTATTTACAAAATTATATTATCCTTGTTGGTAGTTTTATTGTGGTGCTAATGTTATGTTTATTATGTCCTTTGGTCTACACTTGTGTTCTGTCTTTGCCGGTGAGCATTTTGTTTATTAAAGCAAAGAATTTTTTAAATTTAATAGCCTTTTTGATGTTGCCAATATCAAAAGTGGTGATTTTTTATTACTGTTTTTGTCTATATCACTTTCTTGTGATATAATTGTTTATTTAATTTATATTTGACTATGACTGGAGATATTAAACCACTGGATTAAAATTGTTACACCTTTATCACCCAGGAATTTAACAGCATTTTAAAAGATTTATAATAAAAATAAATTTTCAAAATGATATGTTTTGTAAAATTTTATAAAAAACAACAAAATAAAAAAATTTTCGGAAATTATCAATCTTTGGGTGGATTTTTGATCCAAGAAACTCTTTTTTTAGGGATACACTTTTAGTTTGAAAAAAATTTTGACTTTTAGTATTTGGTAATTAATTGCATATTTTCAGAGCCTTTGTTATAACTCGCTTTAACACTTTAAATTAAATAAATTTGTTTGCAAGATTTCATAAATAATAAATTATTACGTAAAACGGAATGAAACTTAATTTGAAAACTAGTTAAATTTAAAAATATTATGTTCTTTATGATTTGTAAAATAATTCGGTGCACCGGGACTAAGGTATGTGAGCGCGGCAGAAGCCAATGTGAAATTTAATATAATAAATATAGACAAATAACAAATAATAATTCTGAAACATTTTAATTGTTATGGTAAACATCAAATTTAAAACAATAAGGACTTCGATTAAGCTTTTGATTTGCTCTGTTGCACAATGTTACTATTTAGAATCAGATTAACCGCGTAGAACATAATTTTAAAATTATCAATTAAAGTATATATTTTGTTCAAATAAATAATATACTACTCAACTATAAACCTGCAAATAAATAAGTTAACGCATCCTCAAAAATCAATGACTCAAGCAAAGATGGAGTGCATGTTAAGAAAAATCGGATTAAAAAATATTTAAAAAAATTTAAGTTTTTGAACAAATATTGATGAACGCCAAATTAGCCAATTTTTAAATCATGTTATTCAGTTTTTTAAAGAAAACAAAATGACTATCTTGTCCGTGACAACGTGCTACATAACATTGCAACGTCATCAAGGCACAGGCCTGGAAATAATTTCCGACACGTTTACATGGCAATTAAGTGTAAATAAATGACAAGTTTTCACAAATGAAAAAGAATAAAAATTTACATATATAAATTACATTAAAAATAAATGCAAATGAAGAATATAAAATCCATATATTTTCTATGTTAAACCGAAAATTTTTTGTTATTTATTTCAAGCCTGTCAAAAATTACCTGAAAGCAAGACACTTTTAAAATGATAAAAAAAAGTTTATATATAAAATCTTTAAAATAAAAAAACCATAATTTTAGTAATATTTTAAATCTTTTTGCAAATACTAACATATTTAAAGGTTTAAGCGTGTCATTCTGTACAACACGTACCTGCTACTGAAGTACGGATGTCACAATAACATTAATTAAACCATAATATAGCATTATTTAATTTTGCGAATTGAAAGTTTTAATTACAAAAAAGGCGTTCAACTTACAAATAAATTTGTAGTTTTTTATAATCAATTATTAAGTAAAGTAAAATTGTATTAATATCCTTTTAAAAACAGTTGTAAACAATTATTATTTTAGCTCTGGGCACAGGTTCTTCAAATACATACAACAATACCTAATATTCTTTACTAACCCTAAAGAACAGAAGCTGGTCAACAGTTTTTCCACTGAAAATGGGGCTTATATTATTAAGCAGCGTAATTATAAATTTAAAATTTATTCGCAAAATTAAAAACCAAAAGCTTCTTTAAATATGCATAGATGTTAAAAAAATAAAAGACTCAAAAATATTTAAAGATTTATATTTTTATTTAAAATTAATTAAACTTTTTACTTAACTTAAATGTCAAGAAAATTTTCTTAAAACTTTAAATAATCCGTTTTTTAACATTCAGTGAACATTCAAATGTATTGAACCCCAACAAATTATCAAAGAATATTTATTCTCTAATGATTTGTTAAGTGCGAATGTAATAAATTAAAGTAAGTCAGTTAAATGCAAAAATGGACGATATAAAATGAATAGGTTTAAAATGCATTTATAAAAAAAAATCATTCGTATTATTGCGGTATATGCCAGTGAAGATGGTCAAACCATGTTCCGTTGAAAAGGGCGACTTGGCATTGACTTTGACAAAATTGTTTACAATGTAACTAAGAATTAAGATAATCATTGCCCGATAAAACAAATTTAACGCCGGACCCTACAAAGACACCGCATGTGACGAAAAGTAAAAATATAAATTATCACAACATATGTTTAATTGCTTAATATTCACTTTTTGATCCAGTTAAAGTAATGGCATTACTATACGATTTAAGCTTTCGGACAATCCGCAGGATTACCTTGGACGCTGGCCAGTGGCCACTAGCATTAAATCATGTCGGTCGTACAGTGTTGAAAGAAAGATTGGATTGTCATGTTAAAAATTAAATCAATATTATTAAAAACCGATGACTTTGATTTACAAGGAAGTACGTTATGCACGAGAGAAAATGGATACCGATTTGACCGATTTGGCGAACTCAACTTAAAATTTATCTTTTAAAAAAATGTCATTAAATATTTAGATCAAACATCTTAAATTTATTAAAGAGCCCTAAACAAGAGTGGTTATAGCCTTAAAATGGATCGGTTAAATGCTTCAATATGCTGAAACTATTCACGCAATTAACGAAATTTAAAGATTTAAAAATGATAAAGCTTAATGAATTCAAAATGACTTAGCTATTATTACAAGCCGTGATTGAGAAATTACGCCTTGAAAATGGCAAACTTAAAATTAGCCTCAATTCGAAAACTCAAAAATAATACTAACAAAGCTTGCCCCTTAATGCCAAATCAGTCATTCAACTAGTTAAACATTTTTTGTTTATTAAATCAATTAGCAAATAAAATAGTGCATAAAATAAAAATTCAGAATACAGAAATTGGAAAACTTATAATTTAAAAGAGAAAGATCAATTAACTAAATATATGTAATTCCGATGGAGGGGGCAGAATTAAGAATAATTTTAACAATTTATAAATTTTATTTTTACCAGACTAAACAGCAATGAAATCATGAAGCTAAGCTAAAGTGCAACAACAGATGGCGCAAAATCTTCCGGAGTACGAATCTTTTTAAAATCTCGGTTGCAAACACATGTGCCAAAATTCAAAATATTAAAATAAATAAAAATTTTAAAAGGTTAATAACTGGTTTTATTTAAAAAAATACTTAATATAAAAATATAATTTATTATTATAAATTTATACTATATTAAAATAAACATCATTAAATAAACTCGCATTTTAAAATAGATCTTGAAAACATAAAAAATCAATTAAGCAATAAAACTTTGATGGTTTTATAATTTGGAAAAATAAATAGCTAAATGAGCGTGTTAACATAACCTTTTTGCAATACAAACATTTTATGGTTTATACAACGTTATAAAATAAAAAATAAATTTATAGGAGTCGAAAATTTTGAAAAACAAAGTAAGCAATTGAAATAAAAATCGGCATATTTATTTAATATTAAAAAGTATTAAGTAAGTGTTAAAAACTAAATTTAGATATTACCTATTTATATAAATTTTAAACGGTTTCTAAACCTTAAAAACATGATTAAGAGCATCATTTTCCCGTCATTACTTGTTCCGATCAATTGTAAAATGTCTGCTCGCTGCGTGAATCGATGTAAAAAATAAATAATCAAAGAAGAAAAATTTTTGCTGCTAGGGGTTTTATTAAAAATTACATGTATAAATTTTCAAAACTTGTTTCTGCATATTTGTACAACATGATCGTAAAATTTGTAAAAATACAATGTAAAATATTATGAAGCAAAAATATAAATTCAAAAAAATATTAAGAATAAAGATAAGAATAATACGGTAAAGAATTATTGCACCCAAAAACACGTACAATTTATATTAACGAATGATCAAAATTTGTTTCCGAGGTGAGAAAGATCAGCGAACATACAACGAAAAGGTGAGAATGTGTGCGGCGTACGACCCCAAATTAAATCTTCAAAAAAGTAATAATATAATTATTAGATGGGGTGCATTGATGACCAAATTACTCTAACCGTCTGACTCTCTCTTTTTAGCACACTGCTTCTTCAAAAAATAAAATGTTCAAAAAAGTAACTAAAAAATTATTAGATGAGGTGCGTTGATGACCAAATTACTCTAACCGCCTGACTCTCTCTTTTTAGCACACTATTTCTTCAAAAAATAAAATGTTCAAAAAAGTAACAAACAATTATTAGATGGGGTGCATTGATGACCAAATTATTCTAACCGTCTGACTCTTTCTTTTTAGCACATTCTTCAAAAAATGAAATGTTCAAAAAAGTAACTAAAAATTTCCCCAAATGCCTACGTAAGTCTGCGTTATCTCCAGTTGTTTTAGTTAGCTTCTGGCACAAATTAGAAGTATTATTGTTTTTAAATCTTAATTATTGAATATGCTTTATGGGTTTAATGGAGCACATAATTTTTGTTTTGGTTTGTTTTGGCAAGGTATTTGATTTTTCTAAAAATATTTATTTCCAATTATTGCACTTTTGAATGACTAAGTTTTTATTTTGTTTAATATTTTAACAAATTTATGCATAATTCTGATTAATAATTTTAATTGTTTTTGACTATAATCTCAAATTTTTATTACTCAAACATTTCTTTTGGCATAATCTTTGTATATTTGCTACAAATATCATGGATGCTTTCTTCCATTTTCGAAACAGAGCCAATTTGTTCCATTTAATATATTTTTTCAATGTTTTCACAATGCCTTTGCGTTTCTAAAACCCACTATTTAATAAATTAAATTTTTTATATTTCAATATTGACAAGTACAGCAAAAGTTTAACTTTAAAATAATATTACTTTTCATTTATTACATGGGCTACATTTTATCAAGCTTAATTGGGTGCCCGTTGGCATTACAACGCTTAGGCTCCTCGGAACTTATAACACAAAATTCGTTGGTTTCCATGATTCCCGACGCTTTTTCTCCGGGCAGCGGGAAATTTTCGCATAAAAAAATGACTAAATTTTAAATATAATAAAATTATCATTTTATTTGACATCACCCGATTCATAGTCGTAAGAACCGTTTCCGGCCTACGCATAAGAGATTTTTAGTAAATTAAATTTTTGTTAAATTTTGTAAACATTTTTTTTGCACTAATTTGTGTTATGCTTTTTAAATGAGTTTTAATTATTTTTCATATTTTGAAAAGTTAATAAGCAAAAATGATTCTTTGATTTTGGAACGGTTTAATTTTATTAAATGTTTTGTTTTCCTTATTAAATCATTATTATTACATTTGCAAATTTGTGATAAGTCCAAAGACTATGTCGCCGACATGTCCAGCGTCATTTCAATAGATGACTGAAATAAATATATTTAAATATAAAGTGAAACTTTTGCCCCGCAATAGACTTACAGTTGGCGGTTTTGTACATTCTACTGCATCTTGCTGACAAATTGCCGTGATAGTAAAATGTTATTTATATTTGTTGGTCAGCAATTAATGTTTTATATCTTGCCATTGTTTATAATTAATTTACTTATTTTTTTTTAATCTTTTTATAAAATTTTGTGTGGCTTTTAATTGGTAATGATTATTTTATAGATAGAAGACAAATTAATGCCCCCGCCTTTGATACTTGACCTTTTTAATTTATTCTTGAATTGTTTAATTGGAAGTTTGCTAAATTCGATGCTTATCATAGATTTTAATTTTTTGTCATTATTATCAAATATTAAAAAATGCCGTCATCTTCACAAATTTCCGTGCTTTTCAGGAGTCGCTCAGATTTATTGTTTTTTCTAGCTACAATAATTTTTTTTTTAATTTTTTAACAAAAGATAGATAATTTATTAAAGCATAAGTAATAAATACGTGAATGGAGAGCATTGTTTTTCTGTAACTTAACATTTTATACCATTTAAATTATAAAGTTTTTTTCTTTTTATAGATTCTTTAAATATAGTTTATTTAGATTTTTGTAATTAAATTGTTTAAATAGTAGGATTTTTTTGCTTAAATTTTTGAAAAGAATGCCAATTTTAAATCATTCCATAATATTTTATTTTAAACATATTCTAATTTATTATTTCAAAATAAATTTCAATGGACTGTTTATGTTTTGTTATTTTTCTCTTATACACCACATGGTAATTCATATCTAATTACCTATCATAATTATTGAATATATTATATATAATTAATAGGTTTAAAGCCTTTTTAGAAGTATTGAGAATTTAAATATAATCTTATTTCTTGATTTGCGTTTTGTTATTTATAAATTAATGCACGTTTTTCTTTGGGTACGTCGCCGCGCAATATCAAGTTCATCAGAAGCCTTGACAAGCTTCCGTTTCCGTCGATAAACGGATGGATGTGCACCTAAAATGTAAAAAGTTTTTTTCAGCTTTTTTTGAGCTGTGTCAGCAAATTATTTTAGCGGGAGTAGGGGCTTTTTTATTTAATCTTATGCCAAAATATTGAAATTGCAGTAATAGAAGTTTTCTATTGAATAAATATATTTTAACAATGTATTTAGATTATTCTAAATATATTTCATTGTGTGCGATACGGCGTATAATTTTGCCCAGATTTGTTTGTTAAATTTGTTTTAAATCAATTTAATAATTAATTGAAATTTTACCCATGCCTTTCTCTGTTTTGCGTTAGAAAGATGTATTATTTAACTCGTCCGAAAATTTCATAATAAAAACTTTATGGTACATTACTTTATTTATAAATTAAATAGTTTTTATGTTTTTCCATTAATATTAAAAGAATGCATAATCCATTTATTTTAATTGTTGCGTTTTTGTTCATTTTAGTTGTAAATTTTCAATACTTATATTTTTGCAGTAATATTTACTCACAATTAATTCAACTTTTAGTAAAGTAAATCCAAATTTAGTTTAATAATTTTTATTCTCTTTTAATTTGTTTTTGTTCAATATTAACGAGGGTAAGCCAGTTAAAAGTCATTATGGTGTGAAATGCCTTTCTTGATTTATAGGAATTTTGCAATTGTTAGTTTTCTTATTTATTTAAATATTTTCAAAGATATATTTTAGTAGACAACAAAACCATTCCAATTTTGTAATTTTTTTAGTCCTTAATAAATAAAAATATATGATAAATAAAAGTTGACTAAATACGTTTAAATTTTCCTTTTTTAAATGTAATCTAAAACATTTTAAAGTTTATAGGCGGGGGCATTAATTTGTCTTCTATCTATAAAATAATCATTACCAATTAAAAGCCACACAAAATTTTATAAAAAGATTAAAAAAATAAGTAAATTAATTATAAACAATGGCAAGAATAAAACATTAATTGCTGACCAACAAATATAAATAACATTTTACTATCACGGCAATTTGCAGCAAGATGCAGTAGAATGTACAAAACCGCCAACTGTAAGTCTATTGCGGGGCAAAAGTTCACTTTATATTTGAAAATGCTGTTGATTCTCTTTAAGAAAGCATCGTGATATTAATTATTAGTTGATTATTATTAATTCTCTTGGTGTAAACTAGTTTATGGCTCTTAAATTACTCCAAACTATAAATTTGCCGACATGTTTCAAATGCAAAACTTTGTTGAAAAATCATACAAAAAATTAAATCCCGAGAATGATAGCTTTAGCAACAATAGTTTATTGACCATTGCAAGAGAAATTTAGAGTTTCCTTTTTTTTAAACAACATAAGTCTTAGTTAAGCTGAAAGCATAAATTGCATAAGATAAGTTTAAATTTGTTGAAATAACGAAAGAAATAACAATATATATTTAATAAACTAACCAAGAGATAAAACACAAACCGGAGAACGCTTGTTAGAGGAAGCAAAAGAGCATGACATGGAGCGCCATCAAAATTATAGCTGAATAATTGGTGATCTACAGAAAGCTCAAATTAGCCTTAAAGCCTAAAAGCTGCGCAATATAAAACATGCAATTATAATTGAGAAAAAATGTTAAAACTATATAGTCAAGAATACGCCAACATTATATAAAATAATCGATAAAAATCTTTATAAATAAATTATTAGAAAAACCAATTTATTTAATCAACTTATTTAATTTTAACCATCCATAAATATTAAAAAAAGATTTGTACCAAAATATTTGTCCCTGGGTGTACAAATCAGCGCAGGAGCATTCTTGAGAGAAATTAAGGTTAACTTAATATATAAAACAAAAAGAAATTGTTAAACAAAAACTAAACAAGTTTTTCAAAAAAATGAATAACAGGACTAATTTTTTATATTGCTTTTCATTTATAATATAAATTCACAAGTCCATTCTTTAATGAAAATTTTTTTAAAATAAATAATATTTTAGCTTAAAGTTTGCGAAACACGCCCTGCGCATGCAACCTGAAGTTGTGTCGTCACAACATGGACCGTAACAGTTTGAGATTTGACTTAAATATTTGCTTTTGAATGAGTTCACTTCAAATTTAAATTTATGATCTTTATTTATCGCTTAAATGGAAAAGTAATACATTTTAAAAAAACTTTAACTTCGAAACTATTTATGATTAAAATCAGTTATTTAAAACGGATAAATATTTACTCTAAATGATAATATATCAATATGAAATTAAAATGCAAAGAGAAACAATCTTACAGTAATTTTAAAAAAATATTTTAAGAAATACACCCGGAAATCGCCATTTTTTAATATATAATCAAAAAATATTTAAATCAGAAAATGAAAATTTACCCAAGATAGAAATGTCGGCTACTCAATTTTCTACTTATTTAACGTTGAATAATCAATTAAAAATAATCTTTTATTTGTAGAGGCTGGTATAACTTAAGATTTTAATGAATTGATTTTAAATTCTAAATTTTTTCAATTGAATAAAAATATAAATTTATGAGCCCATTAAAAAGCAAAAATTCTATGTAACACTGAGGGCAAAAAATTGTGCTAACCTTGCGTGGGAAGCAAAAACTGTAGGCGAAGAAAAATGAATATTTTTAAAATTCACTTTTATTAATTTTCTGATACTTTTATACTGTCTACCTTCATAATAATTAAAATTCTATTTGTCTGCACATAATTTCTAAATATCAACAAACTAAATACGACTTATATAACAAAAAATCAATTATTCTACGTTTCTTCGAATTTATTAGATATTAATTTGTGGTTCTTTAAATGGGACAAAAGGATTTGTAACAAAAAGTACTGTGCAAATAATTTTTCCAAATCAGCTTTTTTTGCGGAATTAAAACAATATTACATAACCTAAGTTGTGCATTTTGATACCTTAAGTTTGTTAAATCTTAATGTTACTGCGTCTCAAAAAATTGTGGGAATTACCTTATTAATTCTTAAAAATTAAAATATAAATAAATTCCAAAAGATTCATTTTGCTTTTGATAATAAATAAAAGATACTGAAATGATAGTAATTGAACCAACAAATATTGATAAAACATTACATGATTAGAATAATAAGAAAATTCAAAAAATGATTTTAGTAAACATAAAAAGCCGCTCAATTTTCACCAACAAAAAGATAGGACAAAAGCATCATAAATTGATAAGTAGTTAAATGGAACCGTGCCCCTATGTGTTGATTATTTGAAATATCTAGAAAACACCGATCTTAATAAAAATCCTTACAAATAAATATAATATATTTTATATTTTTTTTTATTTGTTATAAATATAATTAGGCTGCCGCTGGAGAACAAGGCGTATTTTCAAAGCTGGATGCATTTGAAAGATACAAAAGGGATGGGACTATTAGACCAAAATTAATTTATTAATTGATCAGAAGCTTGTTGCAAGTTTTTAAGGAAAGCCCATATTTATATCAATAAAAAATACAATTTTATTGACTACCATTTTAATGCTGCAATTTAAATTAAACAGTAGATAAAACTAATAATAATAAATTTAATTTTAGAGCAAATAAAAAATATTAATAAAAATTGCAGATTGTTTTAAAGTTAAAATATATAATACCAATAAAGTCAATAATTCCATTAATAAAAAAAGTATTATTTTAACAAATTGCAAATAAAAGATATTCCATTTCTATGATTTAATTTTTTAATCATCATTCACAATCGTTGTATTAAGTCTTTAAATGATATAAACTTGCAAATGCTGCGCTTATACCAAAGTATAAAAATATAAAACGCCAAATGTTCGGTAATAAAACACAAGCTATAGTTAAAAAGCTGGGAAGGTGGACTCTACGAATGCAAAGCAAACATTTATATCATCTTTTATAAAATATACTTTCACCAATATGCATTATGTTTTAATGTTGCTCTTAAAAATTTAAATGCTTCTGATCATTCTATAAAAAAGTTTATAAAATCATTTATATGTCGCAATTATTAATTTGCTTTCTTCGCCAATCCGGAACCTTTATTCAACAGTTTATTTATAAAAAATAAAAAAATAATGGTGGAACTCTTAGTTAAATCTAATTCGGCAACAATAAAAAATTAAAAATTAGTTGAAGTATAATTTAAAAATAAAAATAATAAATAATAGAATTTTGACATTACAGCTAAAACATTGATTGAAAACCCATAAACTATACAAATATTTTCTATTTTAATGAATTCAATTCATTGAAAGACAAAACCATTTTTTAAAATTACGGTAACAAAATTTAACCAAAAACAAAATAGTAATGCCTACATCAAAAGTGCCGGAAATGCCGCTCGAATTTCGCACTCCTAAGCAGAAAGGACGGGGGAAGGCCTTAAAAAGATGAACAGATTATTACATCAGCAGATGTTTTACCGCTCGTTTGTTTGCACTGCTTTCAGCTTTTCCGCGGCCAAAATGGTAAAAGTTAATTAGAATAATTTGAATAAAATAAATGTAAAAAATAAAAAACACTCAAATTAATATGCACAGAATTAAAAATATCTTAATGCAAAACCACTTTTTATATTACTTTTAAGTATGATAATAAACATCAATAAATACTCTGAAAGGATATAATTCTGAAAAAAGCTTCATCTCGGCCAAAAGCCCCATGAAACTTGAGTTATTGAACTTATACATATTTATAAAATATATTATGATTGTAATATTTTTTTATTAAAAAATTTCAAGTGGCAAAAAATGTTTGCTGTTGGTTGATTCTTGGCCAGTCTGGAAGAATGCAATTGATCAAGAAACATTTTTATTTAATCTAACAAAGGTTGATGTGCTAAGCCGCATATTTCTTTTTACATTAAATATTCTCGAATATATAAAATGAATAAAACTTACAAAAGCCATATAAAATATAATTGTTAAATAAAATTACATAATTTGTGGCTCCAGCTATTTATTTGATTCAAACACAAAAATATGCGGGCATTGGCCGTGGAAGGAAAAGCTTCTATCTAGCCTCATATTTGCTGTTTTCGCGCTCATTTATTTTTAAAAAAATAAACATAAAATTATCGCAAATGCTTTATTTATCTGTTTTTCAATTGCAATATTTGACGGTAGTTACTTGGTTTTTGCTTACTAATTACCAAACGTTTCCGATTATAAGAAGCTTGAAGCTGAATTAAGTTTGAAAATAACCGTATTTGGAAATAATAATTGATTAAAAAATTATAAATGCAAAGATAACCTAATAGAAGTTAAAACAAAATCCATTAAACTAAAAAAGCTAAACAAATGAATATAATTACTAATGTAAACGGAATCTTTATAAAAATATTCCAATCTATTGATTAAATTTTAAAATTCTTTTAGGAAAAAAGATAAAAGATAATATTTAACAATAGTTTAATAAAAGGGTTTGCGATCTGGATGCAGGTCGTCTCTTTCTCCACGCCAAATTTGCTTATTAAATGTGATTAATATAATAAATCCAAAATCCAAATTATATGATATTATAAAATTCTTTTTTAAATACAAAAAAAGAAATAATTTAATTAATTTATATTACATTGCAAACAAAGTAAAATAATAGAAGAATTAATTCTTTCAAAAATATTATTAAAAATTTTTTTTAAATAAAAACTGATAAAATAAACTACACAACTTGTATCAGTTTAAGGTTGGTTCTATTTTTAAAGTTGCATCATGACTCGAATCTGCTTACAATACATTTAACAAGTAATTCATAATTAAATTTTGTAAAAACAAATAGCTCTTTTAACAAATCCAAATAATTAACAAAAACTTAAAATTAACTCTACACACATTTACATGATACCAATTAAAAAAACCCATTGCGCCGCAATCGCGGGTGAAGCATTATATCATTCATAACAATTTAATAACAAAAAATATTATTACAAATGCAATCAACATAAAATCAAATAAATATTATAGTAAGACTGAGTCAAAATACAGAAAATTCAAAAGAACTTGCATAAAACATAAAATAATTAACTTTTCCATTATTAGTACAATGAATGAAATAAGTAAAGTTGCTAGAACTATTTTCACGCTATTAATCTTAACGGTCTGAGTTTAATTTATTAAAAATCATTTTATTACTAAATAAACGTTAAGTATTTATAAAAATGTCAATACTATACATAGATAAATGTGTAAATTCAAAATTTTTTGAATTTAAACTCAAATATTATTAAGATACCAGAAGACTTAATTTATTACCAAACCGTATAAATAACGTTCACACGGAATCATATATGATTGTGCCGGGGAAGTGCCCACAATGATAATAACCTTTTGCTTTTAGCAAGAGTTTTTTGAAATTTATCAAAATGCATATAATATAACAAAAATACGGTATGTTTTAAGTTTAAAACAAATTTAAGATACGCCGCTAAAATTTAACAAATTATTTCATATGCTAATATATACATTGATTTTAAACTCAATACGACGGAATTATCATAACAAAATGCCAGGCTGTGCACCCTATCAATATTCTTGTGAACAAATATAAAATGAACTTGTTGAGAAAAAAGAGATAGAATACTTTATATCATCAAATATTATAAATTTATCGGTGACTCTAAATATCTAAACAAAATGAATAATATAAATTTAGAAATTAACTAATTGTTATTATATGCATCGGTTAAACCAATTTTTGCTGGAAATCATACAGGAGTACGAGACGTTACTAAAAAAATATTATTAATTTTTTGCCAGTAAATTCTAAAAATTAAATTCTCTAAAAGATCAGTCAATCACCGCAAATAGTGAATGATTTATCCGGCCTTTGACGATACACACGCAGAGAAAGTGCGGGTGTGTACGTCTTTTGAAAGCACAAAATAAAAATAATCATGCAATGTGTTATAAAAATTGACAGCATATCCTATAGAATAAATATTGTTGTATAAATAAATTCAAAATTAACATAAAAACTTTCTTGAAATAAATGAAGTATAAATTAAAATACTTCAAATACTTTATTTAAAAGTAACTCTCGAAGAAAACTTAAAATACGTTAAAAAAATTCATATGTATTTTATTTTTTGTTTTGCAATAGTAAAAATTAGTTATAAAAGATCTTTGATTACATATTGTAAAAGTGCACCCAGCCTGGAAGTTAAATAAAAATTTTATATATATAAAAATTTTTTTAAAATTTTTCTTCACATCATTCAATTCATATAGGCTTTTTCAAAAAGCTTAATAATTATTCTAATATACAAAAACTATTTATTTATAGTAAAAGAAAGCATGATAATGAAATTTTTGAAAAGTGTAAAAAAATGTAACTGAAAACGCTATACACATAATTAATGTTTAAAGCAACTTTAATGCTATAAACGTTTAAAAAGCGTATTTTGAAAACGGAATTGGGTTTAATCAAAATAAACTTATATAAAATATACTTCTACAACCTTGATAATTAAAATTACTAACGAAATCATTTTATTTAAAAAATAAACTTATTTATACTTATTGCCATAATTAATATGTATATTTTCTGATGAAGATTATTTTTAAATCTATTTTCACACTTTAAAATTTTATAAATATTTTATATTGTATTTTTTAAATTAAAATTTAAAGCATGACAGATTTAAATTTTTGTCAGCCCTGCTCTGGTTTTTTATCCATTTTACTTTTATAATACTAATGTTTTTCATTTATCAGTTTAAAGAATTTTATTCCAAACATCAACATCTCAGCTGCCTTTCCGCCCAGCTTTACGGCGATATCGGCCTCGATGGAAGACCGTTTTTCTTTAGAATATGTTAAAATCGAAAAACGAACATATTTCTTGAGTTAATGCTTAAATTAAAAAGTTAAAAAAATCATTTGATTTCATCAAAAGGAATGAATGTTAAATTAATTATTTTTTTCAAATATAATTTCAAAACATTTAAATTTAAGCCAGTTATTTAAAAGTGTATTAAACCATAAACACAAGTACATAAAATATGATATTAAAGATTACAAGTTGAAGATGTAAAGAACGAAAAAATAATTCAACTAAATATTCTAATTTATTTATTTGTCTGGAGATATATTATTACAATCTGTAATCTTTTTGTTTTCATTATTTCTGTTTACAATTGATAATTTATAAATTAATTTGAACGTTTAAATTGAGTTCTAACGCAAAAAAAAATAAAATAATTTTATTAAATGGATATTTATGGGCAAAACTCAAAATTATAAAATCGTTTATCTGTTCTACTAATTAAAAGAATAATGGCAATTTTGTTGTTAAAGGGTTATTTGAGAAAATATCCCGCTATAGGTTATTAAAAAATTGATAAACGCTGAAAACATAATGGGATACTTGTTCGCTTCAACGACACTAGCTGTTCGCAATGAATATCCGAGGTCAAGCTTTTTTTCATTATCTTAAAAAAACTTTAACATGCAAGTTGCAATTGATGCCCTTATGTAAAACATAAAAGAATAAGTACAACAACATAGCACGGTTCTTTGCAACTATCGGACAATTTTTTCATCAAAGACAAATGTATTAAATATTCGTACTAATCATTTGTAATAAATTTATTAAAATATAAAAATTACTTCAAACATAAAAACCAAAATAACACTTTTACTTATTTTTGTTTTAAAAAATTTATATTTCTGCTAAATGCACTTAAGAAATATTAATCATAAACTCAAATTATATTAAAGTTAATTTCAAAAATATATTATGAAGTTAACAATCCATTAATGATAAACCCTTCGATTTAAAAAATAATTTCAGATAAAGACAATACAAGTAATTTAAGAACAAAAGGCACTTAAATAACTAAACAGAACTTAGAACTTAGTATCAATATATCTGAAAATTTTTTAATAAAGTCAAAGGCTCTAATTGAATTATCCCAAGAAAAAAATAATTGTTCTAGAAATTAACCAAATTAATTGGAAAAATTAAATCGAAATATTGAGTGTATGTTCATTTATAAATTTATTTCAATAAAGCTCCGTTTCGGACTCAATATTAAACGTCTCGTCGGAACTCTTCATGTCAAATTAAAAGAAATGTCATCTAATAAATTTTCCATATTTTTTATGTATAAAATAAAACAAATTTTGTTAATTTATCTGAGTTTAAGTTTAATTAACGGAATTATAATTAGTTAATAAAACTCGTTTTTTTATCATATTAATTGAACTTATAATAAAGTGTTTTTTAAACAAATTAATCTTCAGCATATTATACCCATTTTTCATACAAAGTTTTATGCATTCATTTTGTGGCTCAAATTGTAAATTATTTTGTTTGTCCCAATTTTACAGTTTAATAACAAATTGTTTTCCAACACAATTTCATTTCGAATTGTCCGCCCTTTATCATTTTTCATCAAAATTAAAAATCTTTAAATATCATTTTGTTGTCTGTGAGTCAATTCATTTATTTTTGACTCGTTCCCGTTCATAGTCTTCTGCTTCGTCATCTTCATCTTGTTTATCAAATCTAAAAGAGAGTTTTTGGGATTCAGTCTTAAATGCTTTTAGTGGCCCTTTTACCTCGAGGTTGACAATTTTCCGGTGTCTATGTAATATTTTAATTTTTTTTAAATGGGCTCCAATTTCTTTATTTATTTTTAGTTTTTTAAATTTTTACGCTCGATGTTCCGTTATATTCATATATTCCTGACTAAAAGTCCGCTTGGATTGGCCTAACGGAGTCCAGGAAGTCTGAATTGTTTCTTTAAATAATTCTTGCTTTTATTTAATTACTATTTTTAGTTTTATATCTTGAATATTAAAATAATGATATTTTGTTATAAATTATTAATTAATCTTTTAAATTTTAAATTTACACATTCTATAGACCGACCTAAAAAGTTTACAATAATTTGTCATAATTGTATTTTAGCGATCGGACAAGGGCCCGTACGGTCTTTTCACAGAAATATAATCATTTACTATGCCGATGATAAAACGTTTTAAAATAGCCTTAAAAATTTCATAATCTTGGATCCACTCAAATTCGTTCATGCGCCAAGGAAATTAAATTAATAAAAACAATAACTAATAATAGGTAATAAAGTAACATTAAAAAAAGAAAAAGCAAAAAGTTTCGTAACGCACTCGCGTTTAATTCTTCAAGCATTGATAAATTAATAATATTGCAAATATTATAATAATAAAGAAAAAATAAAAGCATATGCAAATTTATTATAATACAATTTTTTAATTATGTCACAAAAAGAAGACGCGTTTTTTTAAAGAACAAAAAGCGGCTGAATACTATTTAAATTTTATTCGCTTACATACTGCAACATAAACAAGAGTTAACATATTTATTAATATAATTCTTTTTAATATAAACATAAATTATTATTGCCTCAGCTGAGAGTATGAAGAGCGAGTTGACGAATAATGAATATCTCTTTTTTTCTTTATTACAAAAAATTAAAATAATTTATTTATAATAGAATAAGTGTAATGGAAATATATACAAATTTATTCAAAGTTCTATTTAGGCTAAATGTCAGTATGTGTAATAAAATTTAAAAATAAATAAAATGAAAAAATTTATTTTGTGTGTATTCAGTGTACTGGCTGATTGAACAAAAGATGCACGTTTAAATTGAAAATTTGGTATATATGCTACTTTCAAAGATAGTTTCTCAATAATTAAAAAATTATGAAAGCGAAAAATAAATAAAACTTATTCTGAAATAATATCAAAGCAAATGGTTTAGTAATACAAATAATTCTATGTATTTAAATTAAAAAATAAGTTGACAGATTAAATAAATAATTTGCAAAAATTATTTGTTTTCAAATTTTATTTTAGAACAATAAATTACAAATCGTATTTATGCGTTTTCATTCCTTTGGAATTTTTTACTTTTATTCCATTTGCTTAAGAACTTTCCCAAAGTAATTATTATAAAATTTTAATTTAATATAGGTAAACAGTCAAATAAAGTGAGATTTAAATTTAAATAGATATTCAACTACCAAAGAGGTAAGCAACTTTAAATATCAAATTGACAACCAGCTTAAGCCATTTTAATACAAAAAAAATTAATCAAATATTTTAGTAAAATATAAAAGAAAAATTTTAATTTGTTATAGTTTTCTTAAAATGCTTAATAATTCAAATATATCTTGACTTTTAAATATATGTTTTAATATAAATATTTTGGCAACAAAAATTTAAGAAGCGTATATAAAAAATTACATTTAAACCGTGGTGAGCACCCTTGAAACTATTGTTTGATCGCCATGAATAAAAGTCTAAGACGTCGATTTATAAACTGACAAATTCAAAAAAGTAAAAATTAAAGGGCCTTTATAGCAGCCGATAGAATGTACACAGCAAATAAAAAATGCACTTTATTGTGCTAGCGCATATGGTTAGATACACATCATAAGAAAGTGAGAGGGGTGGTTTGAACAAAGTATGAATTAAACTAAATAACAGTGAATTTTTGATAAAATATTGCAAATATGAATCAAGTTAAGAGTATTTTCATTCAAAATGACACAAATAAAATTTTATCATAAAAGAATAAACTGTTTAAAACTAAAAAATATTCTAAAATGTGCTTTACAATAAATGTTAAACGATTTTATGATAAAAACCCAGTTGTAATTAAAGTAAATAAAATTAAAATGCAATAAATATTTAATGTAAGGAATATTTAATACTGAACATAAATGATTGTGGCTACGGCGACGAAATTGACAAATGACTAGAGCAAATACGTGATTTCATATTGATTGGCATGAACTGGGTGCATTAATGAAATGATAATAAAATTTCTTTTTTTAATTATTTTCATTAGTTTTGATCTTTTAAAGTGTAATAAAAATTTGATAACAATTTTTATTATTAGATTTATTAACATTTTTATTTATTGGTCACGCCTCCAGCTAGAAGCATGCAAATTTGGTCACGCAGCCCTCGGTGAACTCGTCATTTGTTTCTGCTTTATTAACAGCTTAATATTCATTTTCATTTATATATATCCAGCTTGTCAGAATCTTTCGAATTAACGTATCTAAAATTTAGGAGGTTTGTTGTGCTTGTATTTAATGGTAAATAATGATTAGATTTTTTAAATAAAACTTCTGATAAAGGGTTCATGTAACTTTTTTTTTAAATTTATTTTTAACCTATGATAATATACAATAAAGTACAATTTTTAAAAATGATGCGGCATCCCATTAAATTATACTTTTCTTTTTTTTGCATTTTGCGTCAGTTCCTAGATTTATGTGACAAAATATTTAAAAATAATCTTTTATTATCGTCGGTACTTTTATTTAAATTTTTAATGTTTTAAATTATTTTTGTAGTGAATTTGATATTTGTAAATCTATAATTAAATTCGCTCCTTTGTAACATTAATTTTTTTTACACTTTAATTTTTTGTTCCATTAAAAGCAATTCATTTATAGGCCTTCATTTTCTTATTTTTAAAGGCCTTTTTTACTCTTAATCTGAGATAAATTTACTTTAGGGTTGTGCATGTATATTATGATTAATAAATTTTAAATTTTTAAGGCCTTCAGAATTAAAAAAATTAATCATTTTTAAAATGTATTTATTCGAAATTCAATTATCATTTAAAATTAAAATAATTAAATATTTTTGAATAAATTTAAATTTTTTGATTGGCGGCCTAGGTTTCAGTACTACTTTCCTATGCATTTTCATTTCCCGTCGCTAAACATTAATATTTGAATGTTTTTTGCATTAATTAAAAGTTATTTATTATTAACAACAGTGTAATCCAAGACACGAACGGCACATTGCGCAATTAAGTCAAAAATTTCTAATAACCAATTTTTTTTTTTAATTTTTGATAAAGTTTACGAATGAGGATGTTTATGAACCAAAGTAGACAATAAGATAAGGGCATTGTTTTTTGGTATATTTTTTCATACTCTGATCGGACTGTAGACTTAGCCATTCCCTTTAAATCGGAAGATAATTTTATTTTAACTAAGTAGGCTTAGTAATTTGAATATTATTTACTCAAGATATTTAATAGATCATTTTTTCTTCTTGTGAGTCTAGTAACTAAAAAATTATTAGATGGGGTGCGTTGATGACCAAATTACTCTAACCGTCTGACTCTCTCTTTTTAGCACACTATTTCTTCAAAAAATAAAATAAATTGATTTATTCTAAAGGGTGGCTTAAGACAAGGTAATTGATTTATTTTGTAGAATGCTAACTTTTTATTACATTAGAATTATTTGTTTTTACTTGTTTCATTTCGAATGGAATATGATTAAGTTGATGACTTGAAACTTTCGTCAATTGTAAATAAAAAATATTTTTTGAAATATTTAAATTGTTAAAACCTTTGGTTTTTGTTTGTAATAAAACCCAATTAAATTTTAAAATTATTATGAATTTAGGGCACTATATTTTCTTTTGATAAATTTTTAGACTTGAGCAAAGCCGATTAGTTATTTTTTTATTTAAATTCAATTTTAGAATATTTAGTTTTCTGCTGATTGAAAAAGTGGTATTGGTTTCTTGAGTCATTTATCAATATTATCATGTATTAAGAATATAAACCAGCTTTCAGGAAAATTAATTTATTGACGCATTCATGTTTAATGCTTTTACAATTAAATATTAATTAAATTTTTTTATAACAGGTAACTTTTTAACTATATTATATTATCATAAAATATAAATATTTGAATTAATTAATTATTTCTTTGTATATTTTTGCTCTTAAAATTTGGTTTTACAATTTTTTTCATTATTTGTTCAGTTTTGTAACTTTATAAATTTTTAACCAAATATTTGAGTTTAAATAATATTTTCTGAATTGATTCAGGGCTTTTCCCCTAAGGGAGAAAGCACTAGTTCATTATTATCACTGTTGAGTGGTTTTATTATTTAACATTACGGGGTTTTATTTATTTGAAATAATATTAAAATAAGTTAGCTGTGGTTTTATTAGACATTTAATTTTTAAAGAAAAAAGGAAGAGCTATGTTGCCTCCTCTAACGTATATGATGAAATGTGGGGGTTTTAAAAGTTCTCATTTCATAAACCAATCTCTATACGTTTTCTGATTGGTTTAGACCAACAAAATAAAAGAAATTAAAATCAAAGATAATCTAGATAATGAATAAAATTCCAAGTCAAATTATCATTCGGGAAAAAAGCAATTATAAAAAAATTAAAACATTTTATTTGTAATAAAACATTGCCGATGCTAAAATAAATTATTTGAAAAATTGAACAATCACTGGATATGAAAATATATGTTTAAACATCAAGTTTGTTGAGAATTATAAAATACGAACGAATAATAGTAAAAATTTTTGTTATCCAAATTTAAATCGTAGGAAAACCATATATTATAATTAAATTATAAAAGAAATAAAGTTTGCTATGGTTTGTAAGAAATTTCAAATCAAAATCCTTAACTTAATTTGATTATTTTCTTTAAAAGGGACCAGCATTACTTTCAAGGCTACGCATGGGCCATCGTGCCCACATCATTTCACTGTTTGATTTTGGGATAAACAAAATCTAGTAGCACCCCAAGAAGGATCGAAGTTTCTTGTTTGGCTTCAGTTTAATTCAACCTTTGAATGGCTACGATACCATTACGCGAACGCATTAAATCAGAATTAACTTTTAAAATAAATAACAAATTTTTATTATACAACAAAACATAAAACAAAAATATGAAATGCAGTAAACAATATTTCAATGATGAAATAATATTCAGATTAAAACCACAAAGCTTATCAAGCATTCGAAGCAAAATAAACTAAATATTTATTTATTTGAAGACGAATTGCTAAGAGATAAAAATAAATGAACAATTTGACGCCGGTTCGGCAAACAGTTAAATTTAACAAATTTTTTTAGTTACTGGTATTTTATGAAGTCGCACCATGTTGAACAATTCGGGAAGATAGAGAGTTTTTTAAATGGGTTTAAACAAAAGATTTGAGCAAATCAAAAATAATTATAGTATTCTTAAAAATAAGGCGGCATTTAACAATTAATACCTATGGCAACTTTATATATTTGACTCTAAAATAACATATGCCCAAAAAATCCTTATTTAAACAAATATATGCTTTTTTAATTGGAAAGTTCAAAATTTTTCTTTTATCTCCAAGGAAGAAAAAAACAAAATCAAAAAAGTTCTAAATTGTCGGCTCCACATTGATTTCTTTATTATCAAGTATAATTTTTGAATAGTTAAAAGGGTCATTTTAAATTAAAATATTTAAATTTTTTGACAATTTCAAATTGCTTGAGAGAATTTTTTTTTGTATTAATTTTTTTGTAAACTGTTGGCTTTTATTTATATTATTATTTAATACTATTTATCGGGTGTTTATTTTTATTACTTTTGCGATCTACTTATCTTTAATTTTATATTTACCGTTGAACCCTAAATAGTACGCATGTTTGTTGATTTTGTATTCGCACATGCGTAGATCTTGCAATGAAGATAATTGTTAAATTCGTGTTTAAACCCAAATCTCAACCGAAATTATTGATTAATCTAATATTATAAAATAAATGTGTAATTTGCCGCGAAATTTTTTTAATGTTTTTTTTTTGTCTGGGTTTGAAAGCTAATTAATTAATTTTTTATTTATTGAAATAAGTATTTTTGGGTTGATTTTTGATAATGATATGTTATGTTAAAATTATTGTTTTTTTATTAGTAAGTTTTATTTTAACTATTTGGTGATTATTTTATTGCGGTAGGATCATCTGTTTTATTCGAGTTTTCTTGCCACTATTACTTCATTTCTTATCTAGTTATTCCGGAGGGGCTATCGCCCGGACACTTCGTGTTAATGCGGTCTTTGTACGCATTTTACAATTTTTGCATTGATGACTAAAATTTATTCAAATAAAGTCGCGAGCATTCTTCGATGTCGCCAGCGTATTAGCGCTTGTCGATCTCAAAAATCTGTTGCAGTTGTGCCATTTGGTGGTCAATGGATACAGTTATTCTTCAATATAAGTTTAAAATAATTTGTTTTCAACGATGCTTGTGTTATTTCACTGACTACTTTTTTCGATAAAGAGTATTTAAGCCAATTAAGACTTTTTTCTGTTAAAAGACTTGTTATTATTCTATTTTATTTTTCCGTACATTCAAGCCTACATATGCTTTAACGGTAAACATGTAGATGACATTTATATAATAATTGAAATTTTGTTCTCTAACATGCTTTAAGAACTTTCTTATTTTGATCCGTTTTGTTAGTCACCGTTTATTCATTTAAATTTTTACCGATATTAAAGATTGTTTATTTTTGTCTTCTGTTTTTTTTAATTTATTTTGTAGAGTGATTAAATTAAACACAAATATAATACCAATTAAAAAAATTTAATATATTTCTATAAAAAAATTTTGGTTGTATCGAATACCATAGAGTCATAATGATGTTGTTAAAGTTCATAAAAAATTTAAGCAACTACATAATTATCAAAAAATAAAAAATTACGTAACAATTATAATAATTTCTGTTTAAAATAACATTTGAGAAGGACGAGGATATTTTATTTGGGTTGAAGAGTTTGTTTTTTAAATAAATTTTTTCGACTTATAATAAAGTTACGAATAAAAAAATTTAATCTTTTTATTTATTTGGTTTGAAGTATAGGCAATGCCAAAACAGGCTGATGTCATTCCTTTGGAATTAGTTTATTTTATTATAGTTAGAATAAAAATTGTTGCCAGTATGAACCGAGTAAGCATTTTTTGTTTTGTTTTATATTTTTACTGAGATTTACTAATATGGCCATCCAAAAATCTTTTTTTACAATTACTTTAATATCTAATATATGAAACTTTTTTATCCACTTTTTAGCTTATAAATTTCTGTTATTTTAAGTTAAAGTTAAAACAATATATAATTTATAGATTATTTTTTAAATAATGTTTTATTTATTGATGAACTTAATCTATAGAATAGAAATAATAGATTTTGGAAATGCAACAATATTCCGTATTTTTCTAGAACTATGTGCCAACGGCGAGATTGATTTTACTTTTATTTTTTTAAGTTTATAAATAAACCTGTGCTTTTTTGATTAAGAAGTATTTAATTTCTTAATATTCTTTTTACGTTAATTGATATTCGAATAGTGGGCAGAATGGTGGTTGATTTTTTTTAATTTCTCGAGCCGCCATCCATTCACATGCTCGGAATTCGCCGGCACGTATACGAAAAAAGAATATGGACAGCACTTCGTTATTTCCTCAATTTGCAGACTCGTCTTTAAACGGAGACGGTATTCTTTTTATTATGTATTTTACACTGATAGATTATTAGTTTTGATTTAAATGGTTAATTTTGAAGAAAGTTAATTTTTGAGTTTTGTTTAAATTTATTCTATTTAGTTTTTAATTGTTTTTTAAATTTGCGCCCGGTAAAGATGCGCTTCTTTAGCAAAATGACGCTAACCCTATGTGCCAAATTTTCTCATGGATTGTGCTTTTAATTGGAATTTTAATGCTTACTTTAGTAATGTTTATAATCAATAACTTCTGGATTTAGTCTTTTATTTGTTTTGTCAATTTTATCAAAAATGACTTTGTAGTATTTTTGCATTGCCATTTCAAAATGTAGTGGTATCTCTGGTTTAATTTTACTTGTGACAAATCGTTTTATTAATTTGGTTATTTTCCTTGAACAGACCATTCAATCTCTGGCTTATTATTTTTGTTTACTTTACTTTTAATTCAATTATTTATTTTGTAATTCATAGAAGAGTTGACGAATAATGAATAATCGATTTTTACAATCTTGGCACGTGTGTATTATTAAGCTTAATTAATTTGTTACACTGCACTTGGTAAGTTGCCACGCATGAAAATAACTGGTATGTCCACGCCACCTTATTTCTGTAGACAGAAATTATAAATTTTTTGTATTTTTGATATTAATTAAGTAAGTTACGCAAATAAAACAAAAAGATACTCGCGGGCCGAAGAAATTAATTCAACACGGCAAAAATTCGCTTTTTCATTTTTAATTAGGAAAATTGGTGCCAATTTAGTGTTGCGTTTTTTTCATTGTTAGGTTAAAATTTTTGTTACACATTATTTTATTTTATGATTTTTTATTTACTTTTAACACTGTAATTATTTTAATTCCAATAACATTCAATGATTTTGCATATTTTATGTTTTTATTAGAACGCTTTTATATATTTTATTTGAAAGTTTTGCGTTTAAAAAAAGTAACCCTCTGGTTTAGCAAAAGTTCTTTTGTTGCGTAGCTGACATTTTATATAGAGTTGTCATTTTCAATAATTTAACTCGTACAGTTTAATATAGATCCAATTGGTTTTGTCCATTTTATATGTCCTTTCTATTTTATGATACTTTTGCCTAATAATGAATAAGGTTTAATTTTTTTATATCATTTTTATTTATTACTCGATAAAAATATTAAAGGTGGATCTTTTTCGTACTGAATAATAAAGGTGTTTTATTCTTATTATAATTACAAAGGTATTTTTAAGGTGCGTTGGTTTTGATAGATGAATTTAAATAAATTTAATTAAACATACTCATAATGAATATTAAATATAAATATTTATCTTTTTTGCCGATGTAAATATTTCTTTTTGAATGTTTCATTGATAACCTTGCCTGGTGCGAAGTCACAAATCTTCTTCTGCGATGTAGTACTCGCTGTCCTTCCAACGTCAAATCGGATTTTTGATCTTCCAAGTGTTGGGGTCGTGACTCCTCCCACACTAATTATACTGAGTCCACACTATCCATTTACGTATCAAACAATATATTAATTATTTATTTTTGTTATTGTGAATATTTTTCATATTCTAGATAACTGCAAAAGATTAAATTTTTATTTTTAAAATAACTTGTTTAACTCAAAATTCTAATTAAAAAAATTTATTATTAAAAAGAAGTGAAAATAAATGGAATTCTTTTTTAGGAATAAAATACTATTGTATTGAAAAAAGGCAAAAAAATATTAATATTTTAACTAATGTTTTTACGGTTAAAAAACTCAAGGTTTAAAGTCGCACAAACAGCCGTATTCGTTAAAAATTATTAGAAAAATTTGGTAAAAAAAACATATTTTAATAATCTTAATACTCATTCAATTTCAGTATGTTTCACTGACACTCCCTAAACGTAGTGCAAATTGGAATGGTTATAAATAAATGCTCATAATTGCAAAACGAAGAAACCCTTAAAAGATTTTAAAAAATGTTGAATTAGTTTTAAGATCGTGAATAATTTTGAATGTTTGTGTAGTTTAAAATTAGTAAAAATTTATTTATGATTTAATATTTAATTTCGCACTGCCGATGAAACCTAAAGAAGTCGAATATTTCAAATTTTTTTGCCTCGTCAAAACTGTATTTGCAAACTAGTTTACTAAAATAAATCCATAAATTATCAAATAATAATAAATTTTCTAGAATGATTACATTTACATACAATTGAAGATTACAATTTTCAAAATTATAACATCGACGATTAAATCGATTTCCACTATTTTGAATTAGATAAAGCCACTTTAAAGCATAAATAAATATCATTTCATCTAGAAAAAAAAAATGTACATAATCAAACATGAGAAAAAGTGATATAATTGTAAATAAATTGCATACAATGAAACAAAGACCATTCACTATTTCCGAAGTTTGTACGGTTTATGGAAGAACGAAGAATGTTGTCACGTGGATCAAACCAAAAAAACACTATTATAACATGTGTGGCAATGGAAGTTATCATAAATGAATGCTAAGTGCATCTTACATTAAATACCAACAAGATAGTTTTAAGGTTCGATATTATTACACCGGAAATAAAAGCAATTTGAACTAAAAGAAAAACTGGAGCTAACTTTCTGCAAATAAATTTTAAAATACAATAATCTTTATATTAAAAATGCGTACTTTTAAATTAATAAATTATAAAAACGTGTTGCTTTGTGTTTGTAAAGTATTTAATCTGTGCATTCAACAATTTTTGCTGAAAAATCGTCGCTAAACCTAAGGAGATAAAATATATATTCAGCGACCGTAAGTGCCAAAAGGATTTTAAAAAATTAATTTTGAGTTATTTATCAAAAATTTGTCTAAAATGTAATATTTTGTGATAAAGTAACTTAATCACGAATATTCTCATATTTAATGTTTAAAAGTATTATGGAAAAGTTTGGATGTTTTATTCAACGCAAACAAATTATTTAAAAGTTCAACATAAAATAAAATTGTTCCAAAACAAATCAACGCAGAATAAAATCAAACAGAAATTAAATTTGAAAGTTAATTTCAGAGAGAATTGATTGGAAGTACTTAATGTTATAAGAATTAAATTATTTTTCCAAATCAATATCAGTCACTTTACTTAGATTGCTGTCAACATCTTGCTACTAATGCTGGTACAAAAAGTCAGTTAATCGCCCTTTGAATTATTGAAAAACAATTTGATAACACTCGTCGGATGCAATTTGGATAAATAAAATTAATATTTCCAATTTATTTATTATTATTTGAGATGTTAAAAAATCGTTCAATTTTATAGCAAACATCAAAAAAGCAAGCAGGATTAAAACCGTTAGTTTAAAAAAACGTTCTTTTATTTATAATAAGCTGAAAAACTAAAAAATCTAAATTTTAAAAGCTTTGCTAA
This sequence comes from Globodera rostochiensis, assembly GCA_018350325.1. Lineage (NCBI taxonomy): Eukaryota > Metazoa > Nematoda > Chromadorea > Rhabditida > Heteroderidae > Globodera > Globodera rostochiensis. Next base: position 3,115,530 of record JAEVLN010000009.1, on the reverse strand, counting down.
AACAAACTGAACTGAAAGATAATGAAAACAATAGTAAATCTAGCGTTGAAAAAAGGAGCTATCCTTTATAAATGCTGTAAAATTCAATTAAAATGCACAATGTTTATATGTTATGATCATACAATATGAAACAAACATTTAATAAAAAATTTATAGTATAATAATGATCCCTCGCAATTTATCCAAAAATATAAAGTTAAAAATGCCTATAAAAATTTACTAAATACAATGTGTCATAAAATTTACTTCTATGTGTATTTAAAATAGTAAATTAGTGTTAACACTATAGAACTTGATCTATTCAAAGCGTTTTTATCGAATTGCGAAATTTTAAAATTCAAGAATTATACAAAAATAATGTGACAAATCCGTAGATAGAAAATAAGAAAATCATGAGAATAGCTAATACCGCTACGCAACCTATTACGAAGTGGCTACCATAAAGGATCGTCACGACTTTCAAAGAAAGAAATTAATAACATATTTAAAAGATGATCGGATTATTAAAATCAAGATTAATTCATTAATAATAGAAAAGCCTAAAAATATAAACTTTCTTCTAGCAGCAAATAGACCAATTTTTTATGTGAATGACTAAAAATACAAATTCATCGCTGAATAATAAAAATAAATCCCAGGAAAATTAAAAAATCTTCGAAAAATGAAATTTTTTTTTTAAAAAAAAGTAAAATTTCTTTTTTAAAAAGCCGTTTAATAATGGTTAAATCTTTTAAGATTCTTCCAGCTTTTGATTATTAAGACATAATAAAATTATATTTCATCAAGCATTGCCATCTCTAATGTATGAAAAATATTTTAACCTGCTCATCCATTTATAAACGTAGAGGTCTTCGCGCGCGTCCTCCCACCCTTCTCTACGCTCGCTTCGCTCGCTTAGTGCGGGCTTCGCCCGCGCTCTCCCACTCGCTCGCTTAGAGAGGGCTTCGCCCACCCACCTTGGGCACTTGATCCCAAAAAAGTTTGCACTTTGTCGACATTTTGTCTTACCACTGAAATGACATATTATAACCTCCCCCCAACTTTCCCCCACATTACGCGCCCGCCCCCAGCCATTAGACATTTTGTCCGAAAATTTGTCGACACTTTGTCCTAGAGAAAATTTTTTGTTTTCTGAAATCAGCGTGTCAAACTACCCCACCACAACCTATTTAGGCTTAAACTTTTCTCCTCAAAAAAATTCTTGCACCTAACACTACTGTCAAGTCCCACCAAGCCGGTTTTTGAAGCTTACCGGCCTCAGCGCCGTGCACACCTTCAACTTCACGCTAGAGCCACAATATTTTTTTAAAAAGATGCAGCAGCGTTTGCTCCATCTTTTCGTAAGCAACGCCGATGGGCTGCGCATTCGGCTTCTACACCCTCAAATCGAAAAACTCCAAAAAGTTCACCACATCAAAACTTTGAAGCGATTTTGTAAAAAATTTTCTTTGGGGCAATTTAAATCGGACCGGTTCAAAAGTTGCGCATTCGCCCTAATCTCCAGTTACGCGCCCGCCCCCAGCCATTAGACATTTTGTCCGAAAATTTGTCGACACTTTGTCCTAGAGAAAATTTTTTGTTTTCTGAAATCAGCGTGTCAAACTACCCCACCACAACCTATTTAGGCTTAAACTTTTCTCCTCAAAAAAATTCTTGCACCTAACACTACTGTCAAGTCCCACCAAGCCGGTTTTTGAAGCTTACCGGCCTCAGCGCCGTGCACACCTTCAACTTCACGCTAGAGCCACAATATTTTTTTAAAAAGATGCAGCAGCGTTTGCTCCATCTTTTCGTAAGCAACGCCGATGGGCTGCGCATTCGGCTTCTACACCCTCAAATCGAAAAACTCCAAAAAGTTCACCACATCAAAACTTTGAAGCGATTTTGTAAAAAATTTTCTTTGGGGCAATTTAAATCGGACCGGTTCAAAAGTTGCGCATTCGCCCTAATCTCCAGTTTTGTTTTTCGAGTAACAATTTATATTGTTGTTTTTTCAACAAGAACTATTAAGTTAGATTTTCAGAAAATACATAATTTTCTCTTGAATTACATCTAGAATAAGCGCAAATTCATTAATATTTGTCTTCAAAAATTATCAAATCAAAATTTGAATGGAGACACTGATAGTCATATCGTCTGAGAATAATTATATAATGTATGAAATCATTTTAATTTTTTTTCTTTGATTAATGATTTATCGCTTAAGTGTTGAATTTATCATTAATTTTGGAAACTGCCGACCTTGCCAAATAGATTCTCCAATCTTTATTTATTGTTTTTTGGAAATTAAATTATACATCATTAATAATTCATGTTTAATCTTTTTATTCAATGGATTTTTTGAATTGTCTTAGTTTACACGAAAATGTGTTTATAAATTATATCTAATCTAGAATTTGACACCAATTCATTTATTCTCATTAAAAGGAACGGATGGATAAATCTTTTATTTGTAAGTAAAAATTCATTTGTTTTTTATATGCATTTAATTGAGATTTTAACTAGTTAATTAGGAGTAATAAATAATTTTTAATTAATTATTAAGTTCATAAATTAAAATTCTATAATAATTATTTTTTGTGTATCTTATGCATACCTTTCCTTGGCAATTTTCATTGTCACCACACGCAAGATACGCTTGTTGATTCGTTGTTCCCGTTGCATTATGGTAATAAAACATAATGTCTCTCTCTTTATGAATGGAAATGTACTATAAATTAAATTAAATATTTCATAAATATAAAATAGTTTAACTCTTTAATTTAACTAGTTATATTTGCAAAACACCAATTTATTTCATCATGGTCAGTGTTTCTTAAAAATATGATTTTTAAGCTATGCCTTCTCATGCTGATCTCTTCAGTTATTTTCAGATTTCGGCTGCCAGCTTGGCAATCCATCTCGTCCATATTTCGTTTCAAGGTTTAGCGGGCAGCTTGGACAGTGCAATTTTTAAATTTCAACCATTAAAAACAGATTTTTAATTTTTATTATTTTATATTTATTTTATTATTATTTGAATTTGATTTTCTTTTTTAAATGTTGTAATCGATTTTCTTTCAAATTGCAGTGATGCTAAATTTTTATTTCTTTTGTTTAACGTTAATAAATAAACAATTCATTTTAATCATATATTTTTTCCCACTTTTCTCTCAGTGTTTACTAATTTATATTTAATTATTCTTCTTTAAGCGTAAAAACGCCTTAAACTGTCAACTTTATTGTACAATTAATATTTAAACACCAGTTTTTAACAAATTAGGAAAAGTTTCATTTCGCGTGAACGTCATGCTTCACTCTTCGATTCAGTGCACATGAAATCATCGCAAGCCATAGGGAAACAACACTTCGGCTTGGCATTCATAATAAAATGCTTTGCATATTTTGCGTCCACAATTATTTGTTTTTTGACGTAGAAAAAGAACTTTTTTTAAATAGTTTGTATTTAGAAAGATAATATTGTGTATTAACGCACGTTATTTTTAGTTCACGTACAGTATCTGACCTTTTTAAACAATTGTTAACTGAATTTTATTTTATTTCATTGAAAACAATTTTTTAAATTATTGATAGGTAAATTATTTTCAAAATGTAATACATTAAATTATGAATATGCGTTTAAGAAATTAAATAATTAGGTTTTCTTAGCAACCAATTTAATTCTTTGTTTGAGCGAACTGGACGACCATGGGCAGCTTCTGCCAATTGGCGGCGTGATCGAGGCAGCAAATTGAATTTAATTTATAGATGCATTGAACCCAGTAATATCTTTTCAAGTATAAAAAATTTAAAAATCCTATACAATATTTTCTCAATACTTATTTTTTTAATTAATACAGTTTTAAAATTTTATAAATAAAATATTTATAGAAAAATTAAAACTTAAAAGTTGGTTAGTGATACCATTAAAATAATTGCCTTCATGTGTTCAGCATTGCATGTAATTTTGACTAATGAAGAGAATTAAATATATTTTTTTCATAATTACATATTTTTGATCTTGGCAGGATGTATCTAACGCTTCATCATAAAATTTTTTTAAAAATAGTCGCTTGATTATATTAATTTATTTTTAAAATCTGCCACTTTACCATAAATTATTTTTAAAATAACTGAACTTTATCATAAAATATTTTAAATATCGATCGCAGCCCGCTTCATCATAAACTTAATTTTTGAGCCAATTTTATCGCCTTTTCAATCGGTTTCTGTTTCTTTGCAGTTTATAGGGGATTTCTTTTATTTTTTGTAGTTGTACTAAACTTTTTTATGGAGAGGATTGTTTAAAAAGGGGGGATTGATTCCTCTCCTTTTTATCATCTTTTTATAAACCCCCTTTTCCAACCATTTTGTGCTTCATATAATCATATTTTCTGTGTTTTAAATTACGTTTCAAAACAGTTTACGATTAAGAAAGCCAGATATTTCCGTTTCTGCCATTTAGACAGATCTAAAGAATACATTTTTTGCCTTTTTTTAATATATTTCAATAAATTGAAATCTGAAAATCTAGGGACTGCTGCTGGGCTTTCATACGGCACAATTGAATCATTTTTGTTTGGTTTTAAACCTTTTATGTTACCAAGATTTGGTTGCTCTTGGAACTTATGTGAATTTAAACTCCGCTTTAAATTCTCATGTTATTCGGTATGAATTATTATTGATGAAATATTAAAGCAAAAAAATTTCAGTAATATTAGTTATTTTTTATGAATTGCTCTTAAAAACATATAACTACCACCAATCATATGCTTTCCAGCGGTCCAATACAATTTAGCCTATTTTTATAAAATTATTTTTAAGGTTTAATTGTAATTTCAAATAAGTGAAATGATAGTGGAATATCTTTGAGTCCCATGCGTTTAGTTTTTATTTTATTTGTACTTCTTTTTCCGGCCAGCGTAAGGGGAAAATTTGGCCTAACTTAGCCATAAACTTAGTCTTAATTGTATTTTAATAAATGATATTTAAAATTGATTGGATTTTTATTGTAATATTAAAATATTAATCGCGCATGGCGTCGTTTTGCTGCCGACTCTTTGGCTTTTGGTGTTCATTTCATTATTTCATAATTGCTTTAATTTACGGTATTTTTATATATAACCTAGTATGTGGAATTAATAGCCGTTTTATTATAGACTTTTCCAATTTCTCGTTTCATATATGCGCTCAAGCACATCAGACAATTTTTTTAATCGAATATGATAACACTTATTAATTTGATTAATACATTAAAACTAAAAAGCATAAATAATTTGCTTCATTTCCACGCTATAAACTTTATATTTGATTCAATAAATAAGACATAATGAGTTCGATATCGAATGTTTGGAAGTGTAACGATTAGGCTAAAGATTCTGAAAAAAATTAAATTGCTTTAAAAAAATTTAATAAAAAGATGGACTTATAACGCCATTAATACAATTAATCAAAATTCTAAATAAAACAAATACAACCCGAATTTAAAATGAATGTAATTATTTAATTAAATCTTCATACTGCTAGTATGTTGATGATCACCATAAAAATGTAAGTAAATTTCTTTGAAATATTTTAAAATGAAAAATTGAACGTCACTTCAGATGATAAAAAACAACCAGAACTATTTTTTACTAAAATTAATAGCATGGTAATATAAGAATAATTAAGGTATCAAAACAAAAAGTCTCGTAAATTCGTGGAATTCCAACAATGTAATAAATTCATTCACAATAAATATCACAAGAAAAATTCGTTTTGTTTAACGAAGAGGTAAATTTAAAATAAAATGTTCATATAACTGAATTAAGTAAAAAAGCATTAATATAATGTAAAATCGGGAAAGCAAACCAAAAAACAAATCGATACAAATAAAGAAAAAAAGAATAATATGTTCAAAGAGAATTAAAAAAACAATTACAAAAATTATTACCAACCTTTTACGTGGATATGGTTCTTTGATTGTAGCCAAAAATGTCATTGAAATCACGCTGGAAAACCCAATTCCGAGCGCCATGTTTTCATTAACTAACATTGATTAATTATTAAAGGTATGCTGTATTTTTGAATGAAAACAATTAACTAAAACCGATTACCTAATACTGGAAATTTATCAAAATGCATATAACAGATTAAAGATTTTAAAGTTGTGTTTCTAAAAGTAGAAAATTATTATATATTTTTTAAAAGAGCAAATACCGGCTGTTCACATAGAATTATTTAAAGAATAAATGACGGAAACATGAGAAGATTAATAAATTAACTGAACAAAATAAATCATATTTGAAATTGTGCGAAGTGTATGTATGATAATAAAAAAAGGGTTAAATTATATAAATCAAAAAGATTTTTAAACAGTTTAATATATGCCACAAAAAGTTCAAACCCTAAAAAAGGTGCAGCTTAAGCGTGGTCGCAATACAAAATAATACTTTAAAAGATAGTATTAAGAAATGCTCAATTATTTACAAAAAAAGACATTCCAAAGACCGAAAGGTTTGAAAAACTCAAAAGTGTTTTAATTAAATTTATAAAAATAGAAAAAATAGTGATATTAACATAATATTCATTATATTTATAAATTTATGCGAAGAATTCATTATAAAAATAGCTTATGAACCATCCTTACGGACCAAATATAATATCTCAATCACTTGTATGCGTTCTTAATTTACAAAGTATTTGGGAAAGCGCTCCAATATTATGCTTGAATTATCAATAAACAAATAGTTTGCATAAATTGTATTAAGCATAATTGTACTAATCTTTGTGATATTGATTTGTTAGTAATCAAAATAATTGCTATTTTTAACATCTAGAAATAATTATATGTCAGATAATAAATTTAAAAATTGACTATGGTAGTCAAATAATATTAAAATATTTTTTGTCTTCAAATGTTTGTTGCTTGATAGCCTAGTAATCGCCTGGAATCATTTTTGTCCATCAAAAAGAAAAGTTACGTTTTTGTGGTTTCCTTATTTAACTTTTTAATTTCATAGGATCAATTAACATGTAAACAGTTGTTCCATTTTTATTAATTTTTTTTGGCCACATATTTAATTTTCGTTTCATTTATTTGTTTTAATGTAAACATAAAATAATTTAAATTTTTCATACATTTTATTTTTTTGCCGAGGTATAAGTAAAATGATATATTGTGTAATCACGAAACACGAAATAAAACACTGCGGCTAGTATAAGAAAATTTTCTAAAATGAAAGCTAATAAAAGGTGCTCCTCTTTTACGCCGGCAATAAAACGGAAATTCATACAAAATTAACCGTGTTTCCGGACAAACCGCGAGCAGACAGTTAGTCGACACAAGCCAACACAAGCACATTACCAATTTATAAAGGCTCGAAAACTTGCTGAAAAAATTCAAGCAAGTCAATGGCTCTGTCACTGCCCAAATCTTTTGGGCCGCTGCACTGCCGGCCTACTTTAAAATCCCGAACAACAAAAAAGTTAAAAATACTGGGAGTAATTTCTAGCGTTACAAATCCTCTTAAAACTAACTCAAGCCTTAAAAAAAAATAAAATATAAAACAATAAATTTAGATACTAATTATGAGACGACAAATTTCGTGAGCAAAAAAATATTTGAAAAATGGGAACATTACAATTGGTTGCAAAAAACATAATTATTTAAATTCTTAAAAGCATATTCATAATTCAATGTATTCACTTTTTGAAAATATCACTTTAAAAAAAATTTTGAATGAAGTAAAATATTAAAATTACCCATAAATTAAAAATTCAATTAACCGTTGTTTAAAAAGGTCCGAGACACAAAAATTTAAGTGAATAAAAAATTTATGAAAAATTTATATGAATATAATTATACAGCAAATATAGAGAAGCAAAAAGTAGCAAGATTAAGAAGTTTTTTTCACTTTCGTTTTCAATTGATCCTGTCTTTCACCAAAGAAGCTTGTGGGGGTTTTGGCACCGAAATGTCTTGTATATATAAATATTTTGATAAATGTGTTAATGATATTTTTATGGTAAATTATTAACATCTAATATTAAGTAAACTATTAACATCTAATATTAACATTTTAATTAAAAATGTATCTAAATTATAAAACATTGATTTTTATTTTTTATTTAATTTTTAGTTTAGACTTTTAAAATCAAAATTAAGTAAAAAATATTTGCGAATGTTTTGCTTATTTTTAATTTTTAAGCCATTATTCAACTGTTTGAAATAGGTATGCTTCGATTTGATTGTTTATTATTACAAATTTTTGTTTAACAATTTTACTAGATTTTTTCGTTGTAAACCTGAATATCAAACCTACAAAACTAAGCCTAAAGAAAATTGTGTTCTCGTGTACAGAAGTTTATAGAATTTTATTAATTAATGTATGTTTGGCTAATTTTAATAATCGGTTCCCCTTTCATTTTTTAAATTTTAATTAACTTGGAATATCTTAAACACCTGTGCGAGCATACATAAAATTTGCCATATAAATTAAATCAAAAGAGAGTCATATCTTGCGATGGGCGAGGGCCAGCAGTGAACGGCTATGCTGCGAGGAGAACTTTTCAATGAGTCGCTTTTTGCTGCTCAAACATAAAGTCAATCTATCAAATTTTTTTCGTATTATTGCAAAATGTTTTTTTGAATTTATTTGAGAACACTGCTGCATCACATTCTGAACTTTTGCCTTTTTTATAACCAAAAGTCTTTAGCATAATCTTCACATTACTCAATTATCATATCTATCTCAGACAACAGCATTTATGCGCAGTCTCTTACTTCTTGTTTCCTCGGGCACTGAACTTTGCTAGTGCTGTTTTTTGAAAACTTTTCTTAATTATGATTTTATCTGAAGAAAAACAAAATCGTAATTTGATTACTTGTTCTTACATACATAAAGCAATATTAAAGATTTTAATATATTTCATTAGCATATTTATATTATTATTTATTTTATATAAATATTTTGTATTTTTTGAATACATTTTAGATTTATGGCTTATGCTCAAAAAGACCGGATTTGGATTAAGATCACTGTGACCTTGATGAATGTTGTTAAGATATTTTAAAGAACACAGAAATTTTTTGTTCTATAAAGTTTTACGTATAGGTCATAACGTTGATATCTTTTATTTAAATAAACATATTGTATTATTCTATTAACCGAACCGAAGCTTTCGGTTAACCGAACTGAAACCGAACTGAACCTTTCGGTTAACCGAAACTGAACCTAAAATTTCGGTTTTCCGACCCCAATGGTTGAAAACTCCATTTCCCAGACAATTTTTTAGGAGTGCGTTTTTCCCTTTTATAGCATTTTTTAAAGCAATTTTTCCAAAAAAATGTTCGATTTTTAAGAGTGCATTTTGCGTTTTTACTCCATTTTTGTTAAGCAATTTTCAAAAATGCAAATTTTTTTTGCGATTTCTGCTTCCACTACAAATTAGGGGAGGGGGGGGGGGGTCGGCGGTGCCGGTAGGCGCCGCCGAGAAAATTTGAATTTTTGACTCAATTTTGTTAAGAGATTTGAAGCCAAAATATTAATTAAATGCTGTGAATTTTGTTAAGAAAATGGTCCCATAATTACCAATATTACAAAAAAAGGGTTCTCTCTCAACATTTACAAAGTTAAGACGGTAAGTTGTCCAACCATTCAAAAAGGTAGATACAGTGCAAAAAAATGTTGTAAAAATCAGAAATAATAAAAAAGTGTTTAGACATTGTTTAATAATCCTCAATAGATACTCTCACCGAAAGTTAAAACTTCTAAAAAATCACAATACCTAGTCGGGGTTTGAACCACCTGACAAAATACTTACCGCCCACACCACTCACCACTATACCACCAACTCAGATGCATGCATATAGTTAGGAAAGATTAACATAATGCTACATTCAAATTTATTTAGTCAAAAATTCAAATTAGTGAAACCAGAAAGCCATGTTTCTTGTCGTTTATTAGAACCGAACCGAAGATTTCGGTTAGCCGAAACCGAAACCGATAACCGAACCGAAGCTTTCGGTTGCGTACGTACTGGTTCAATAGCCAATTTTTATATATATGTTTAAACAATTTTATAGTTTTGGTTAACTTTTTTAAGTATTAATAATTTTTATTAGGTGCAAAAAAATTTAAAATTTAACAAACACGTAGCATTTTCTTAATGTAATGTAAAGAAACTTTATGTGAACGACAAATTAAGTAATGCTTAATCTTAGTTATTAAATTTTACTCCGTTTTGTAATTTCAATAATTTTTCTTCTAAAATAGAAGATTTATATTTAATGCACTGTTAATTTAATAAAAAAAAGTATTTATATTTGGGCTCTAAAATTTTATTTTGATATTTGCTAGTGTTCAAAATTCCATGTAATTAATTTTTTCTAGTTCTTGTCGATAAGGGCGGTGTCGCGTAACCATCAATATTTAGAACTAATGAGCCTTGTGTATTTTTTATGACCTGTTGGAATGAGCTTAGGGTAGGTGCGTTTTATATACTTTTAAAGAGGCTCAAAGTTTATAAGGTAAGCTCAACGCATTGGATATAAAACCTTTGATCTAATAATTTTGTTAAATAAACAATTGACAAATATATAGTAAACGTTACTTGTAAACGTTACACACATTTAATTTATTAAATAAGCAATTCATTGTTGCTTGTGTATAATAAAAATCTGTGCGTACTTTAGAAAAATTTTGGAAAAAGATCTAAATTATAGTTTTTTTTGATTTTTTTTTAATAAATACTGCGGCAATTTTAAAAAATGGCTAACGCTAACCAAAATGGAACATTTTTTATAAAAAACTTCAGCCAAACCGCTTTATAGTGGCACAACTCAACACGTCAAAATTCTTGAACCAACTTTTCGACTATATGTACAATAGAAGAAGGTATTGCAAGTAGAGCATGGAATTTCCAGTCCCTGCTCTAATTGCAAATTAAATTACAGATTATACTCTCAATTTGGAAACTCTTTAAGAAATGATTACTTCATAAATGTTCGTAGGACGAAAACGAAACCCAAAAACCCCAGAAAAATGTTAAGCTCTAAAGCATTAAAATACTACGCTTGGAAAATAGGTGGAACCTGTTAAATAATCTAATGTGAATGAGGAAAGGTGTGATTTGAATTTTTGCCTTACTCATATATTATACAAATAAAGATATATTTATATATACGAAAAAATGCTTTTTTGGGCTTAACTGTTCAAAGTGTATTCGCAAAAAAATTGCCTGAAAATTCTGTCTCTAAAAAATGTATGGAAATACCTCTTTAATAAATGCTTATTAATTAATTATTTCTTATACTTTTAGCCTGGTGTCGAATTTTTCGGTGTCGACTTTCCGGGCGCCGCTTTATTTTACTCTTTACTTTGTTATGAGTAAAATTGTTTTGTTAATATATCTAATGATAGAATAATGCACAGCTTTTCTTTATTGTGTTGCTCATTAATCCGTGAAATTTATAAAGTTTAATTTTAAAGTAATATATAATCTGGCAAAAATACCGTTAAAAATATGCAATTAAATAAAAACTGTATACCATATTTATTTTTATTTTCTAAACAGACGAATTTTAATTATATTCGAAATATTATAATCCATAAAAATATCAGTTAAATGATAAAATACTGATCAGCATAACCATGAAGGAAAATTTCGACTCACGTATGTGTTCACCTTGTCAAAAGAAAAATAATAGCGCCAAAATTTGGTAAAAGCGATTGCTTTCCTTTACGTAAGGAAATAACACTAAATGGTTGCAAATTGTAAAATCAAGAACACCATCGTAAATTTATGAGGTCAAAGTCAACTGAAACTCTACAATAATAGAATAAAAAAAATAATATAATGCTTAATTAAATAATATTAAAATTAAAACACTTAAAAACAAAAAAAATAAAAGGAATGCAATGGCAAAAAAAACTTGATGTGTGGGGTTTGTCTAGGATATTAATAAAGCGTTCAGCTATAAATATGTTGGCAAAAAAAATTAAATAAAATTAAATCAGGCAATAAATCATTTAAACAAGAACTGAAAGTTTATAAAGAGAATGGTAATATGAATCATTAAATCAAATTGATTCTTCATCTTTTATACTGCAAATGCAAACCATAATATAACGATAAATTGTATAAACGATTAATTTTACTAAAATAATTCCTAACATAAAATTACAATATGATATAATAATTTAGTGATGCTTTAAAGGACTTACCAGTCAGGCTGAAAGTTATATTTATTTGTGCGGCAAAATAAATCTAAAAACAATGCGCGATTAGTGAAATGAACAGATTTCACAATATCCGGCTTCAACGACATCAACAATTATGGAGCAACAGTGATGATCAACCTGGTGTCTCTTCGGGATGCTTTTTAATTAATTTTCCTTATTAAAATATGCGGTCCGCTTTTCCAATTTAAGTGCCGATAGTATACATTCAAAATAATCAATTCAATAAAGATATATTTTAAAGTAACTTTAGTTATATGCAAATAAATATAGATAACACATGAATTCAAATATCAAAAGTTAAAAATACAGTTGAAAAAGGCTATAAAATGATAAAAACGAAGATTGTATTTAAAAATAATTATCGATAAAAGTGATTTCAAAACACAATTAGTGCCATATAAATTAAAGCTTATTTGAATTACTTTTAGAATAAACTTAATGAACAAAATTCCAACGATCTTCAAAAAAGTTATTATCCTAACGATCAAACGAAAAGGCAAAATCAACATATAGTTAAATTTGTGTTATGCTTTTTTCGCCTCAAACGCCTAAAACAATAATTGTTGCAGTACAAATAAATAAAATCAATAAAAATAACAAAAAAAATAATAAAAACTACGGATACAACAATTGTTTTTTTAACACCAATTTGTAGACAAATTTAAGAATAAATATAAATAAAAAGAATGTTTAATAAAAAAAATGTTTTTAGAGGGCAAACGACCCTTTTAAATATCAATTGCACTTATTAATGTCGAAAAATATATGTAATTAAGACCGGAATTTAAATTAATTACTTCAAATTCAGCAAAAAGCTTTGGAGAGTGCTAAAAAAATTGATATAAGTATAAGTAGTTACTAATTATAATTTTGGTGTGGACCAGGGACAAATTTGATCGTAAAAAATTGACAAATTATGGAGTATTATTTTGACGACCTCACCGCCAACCTTATAAATTGGCCGGGAAGAATCAATCATTTATTAAAATACACAATTTTAAAATTTAATTTTTCAAAATTTAATTAAAATATGTAAATTTCAATTCCCCACCGTCTCATATTCTCCTAAAATTACAAAATATGTATATTAAAAAATAAAACAAACTAAAAATGTCAACTAACGAGGGGAACATCCCTTACTGTGACCACTCAGATCACTTTCAAACCATGCCTATCGTGTAGAGCGCCCTCGATTTACTCTTGTAAATTTTTGGCTTTTTTGGCCCGCCTACACAATGAAGGTCGAAAAATGCAATTGAAATTATTAATTCATGTTTGGGTGAAAAACCAGACCGCAGGGACTAAAAAGTCATATCTAGGCTCAAAGCTGGCGAAACTCCAGGATTTTAGCATCAAAAAGTTGAAACACGTTGAATTTTATAAAAATAGGTATGAATACCTGGCTTTAAAAAGATTGAAAGTTTAAACAGTATTAGTGGCAATGGTCACCTTCCGCTCATCCCCACTATTACCATTTAAACTTACAATCTTTATAAGACAGGTATTCATACTTAATTAAAATAAATTCTCCGTGTTTTTCTTAATTTTTTGATGCTAAAATCCTGGAGTTTCGCCAGCGTTGAGCCGAGATATGATTTTTTAAAGTCCATGTGCGGAGGTTTTTCAACAAAACATGCAAAAATTTCAATTGCATTTTTCGACCCTTCACTGTGTGGGCGGGCCAAAAAAGCTAAAAATTTACAAGAGTAAATCGAGGGCGCTCTACACGATAGGCATGGTTTGTAAGTGATCTGAGTGGTCACAGTAAGGGGTGTTCCCCTCGTCAGTATCAATTAAACTTAAAGGAATGATTTAAAACTCATGGATTCATTGGGTGTCAACATATTAAACATAAATCTTTAAAAACACCAAAATTAAACAAAGTTTCTTAAAAATTTTATATACAAATTATTGTAAACATTATACAAAATTATTATAATAAATTATACGCATTTTTTCATATTTATCTTAGGTATTTGGCTACAATACTTTAAATTGATAAATCAAGCATATATAGTATAAGAATAAAATTTTAATAAGCCATAATGTCAAACGCTAATTTTTATTTACTTTTTATTAGTTTTTGTCATCTGCATTCTTTATTATAAAGATTTTTTGAATTTTTTACATCATTTTATTTCCAAATCTTTTTTATTTAGTATTTTGTTATTATTACGCCTTAACTCCCGTTCGATTTAAGAGTGCGTTCTTTATTCATCCCCAACACATAAGCACCTTGATTCTATGATAAATATTTTTATGGAAATTTTTTATTGTACACTTTGTAAGTTTATGCAATTATTAAAAATAAAAGATTACGGTATAAATCTAATTTGATATGATGGGTGTACTATTGAGTTAAAAGTTTTTTTTTGTTTAATATACTCACTATAAATTATTTGTTATATGAACATTGTTTTAATTTTTATTTGGGTGTATTATTTATTTTTTTTTAAATTTTTTAAAAAAAATAAACTTACATATTAAAACTTTCGGGTAAGCACTCGTAGTAATTAATCAAAACATTTTTTATATATTAATAACAAATAAAACAGTTTAAAGCCTCACCTTCTAAATTTCAAGTGCGCCGATGTCGACAACTTGCGGCATTAATGTTTGCCGCTATGGACATACTATGTATGCGTCGTCAGAATTTATCATAAGGCCTCAAAAGGAAAAATAAAATCCCAGCACCTTGTATAAATGTAACAGCTTTCTCTTATGATGCTTGTGACTTAGAATTGGGCTAATTATTTTTTAGGTTAATGAGGAAATACAATTTTATGTTTACTGTTACCAAACTTAACTAAAACAATAAGGTCTCTGTTTTTTATATTTAACATGCAATTCATGCATTCATTTTATTTTCATGAAGCTTTTTTATATAAGTTTGCTATTGGTTTTATTTGTTAAGTTGAGATTAATATTTTTAGTCTCTTAATTACTTTCGGACGAATACTTAATTAAAAACGCAAATTGTAACGCCTTGAATGCTAAACACATTAAGAAAAAAAATCTAATCGTAATATTATTAATAAGATTTAAAATGTTTATTAAAATTGTGCTTTAATATTCAATTTTTAATTTTTTTATTGTATTGTCTACTTATTTGCTTCTTTATTCATTCTTTTAAATTGTTTAAAGCTAATTAACAAGAAATTATATTAAAAGAAATATTTTTTAAATAGAGACATTATTTAAAACCCAACTAATATTAACTAAAAAAAATATGCAATTAATGAAAAATTGCAAACTCATACACTTTAGATCACAGCAAATACTCAAAATGATAAAAAAATCTGTATATTAAATTATATTTAATTGAAAAATTTTTTAATAAAAAAATTTTCAAAATATTTAGCTACGGCAAATTAAAAAGTTGTCACAATCAAATAGTAAATCATTAAAAAATAAAACAGCATCTTATCGACTTGTCTATTTGTAAATTAAAAAAAAATAAAGCAAATTAACAAAAATAACAAATAAAAAAGCCAAAAATTTTAAAGAAAAACCGCACACTTACGGGTTTTTTGCATTTAATTGTATGCCCCATATAAAAAATAAAAAATTTACATGCAATAAGCGATACAAAAAAGAATGCTTTAAAATTAATGTTGAAAGCACACATTGTACTTATTTGACAAGGCTTTTGAAACAAATGTTAAATCTGCGTATGTATGTGGATGGAAACCAGGACCAATAAAAAAACAGAAAAATTGGTCAATTTATTTATTTTATCTTATTTGATCTAATCCTTTTACAAAAATTACTGTGCAGACGGCCGAAACGGTTAAACCAAAGAAAATGCACTATTTTCGATTAAGAATTGATTCGTTGCTATTGTTACTCAACGAGACTAATTTGGGCATTAGAGGAGGCATCCGCGATCCAACGGAAATTTAACAATAGTGTGAAGCCAACTGTTAAGTTAGAAAATTATAAAATAAATGACGCAAAAAACATATAACAAAATAAATGTTCCAAAATTCAAAAATACGTCTAAAAATATAAAATATATTCTTAAATATTTAATAATTCAAACTAAGAAATTTATAATAGCAAACGTTAAGCTTAATAATTAATAAATGCATATTAGAAAGAAGAAATTCAAATAAAGATTTAAAATATAACCGTACATTGCATTATCCTCTACATAAGGTCAAACCGTGTTTGTACCGGGAACACATTTAAATCGTTTGAATTTAGCTAAAAAAAATAAAGAAAAATGAAAATAATAAATGTTAAATGCAACTAAAATAAAAATTCCATTATTTAAACCTTTCCTAAAACTTTTTTAAATATGCTAAACACAAGTTAATGATTAAGAAAACGAAAGAATCGCACATTATGGTCATTAATAAAAACTCAAAGACAGGGCACACACATCATAACAAACACAATAGTTAACTAATAAATAAGATACAATAACATTAACAACCCAAAAAAAAACGAACTAAATACTAAAAGTACAATTTCAAACAAAAAAGTTCAATTTGATTGGGAACATACGAACCATTTTACCGCGTCGTCACGCGTCGATATAAATAAACATTAAATTTCTATATTAAATTTAAGAAAGTTAATTCTAATCAAATTGCTTTCAGCACTCTCGGCAAAATGAACGAATTTGTTTTATCATGGCAAGAGTGATTTCTCTACTTTGTTTATTTATAACTCAAGCTTAGTAGGGAGGTGTGTTGCCAGTAAACGCTTACTAATAAATAAGATACAATAATAATAATAACCCAAAAAAAATTATCAAATCGAACTTAAGTACTAAAAGTCAATTTCAAACAAAAAATACGAGCCCTTTTACCACGTTGTCATGCGTCGGTCCTCACCTTTTACATTTGATACATTCAACCTTTGCCCAATTCGACGGCGGAGTGCACCGTTTCCACGTGCTTTTGCTTTTGGACCAAAGTCTCTTCCCCCAAAATCTCAGCATTTCTGACATTTAATATTCTTTATATCAAAGAAATATTAATTCAAATAATAATTAAAAGCTATCTAAAATTAAATTAGCTTTGCAATAATACTCGTAGATGTTTTTTGCCCGACCACCCAAACAGCTTCCAATTGGAGTTCTTCCATCATTTTGTTTAATAAATTAGGTTGACTGAAATTCATTATAATGCAAATTGAATTGAATTTTTATATTTCTTTTAACGCACATCTTATTAAAATAAAATAAAATAAAATATATTTTTCATTAAAATTAAATTATTATTGCTACAAATTTAAAATGCGATTAAACTGTTAAAAAAGTCCATTGCGTAAATACATATAGTCGGGCAAGTGAACATTTTTTAAAATTTTTTAAAATAAACATTGTTATATTAATTTATTATTTCAATGTAATTTATAAATTTATTTATTATTCACCCCTCTAAAATTCCTGATACGCTCTACTCTTGGTAAACTTGTTCGATATTTTAAAATTGAAAATTCACGACATTATCTAATTATCTTTCAATTTGAGTATTTTTTTTGTGACACTTGATAGTTTATATTTAGACAATATTTGAAGCAAACAATGTAAATTTGTTGATCTTTGTTATTATAACTACTTTATTAAATAGAAACATTTTCTGAAAAGTATTTTGCAACTTCTCGCATACGTTTTACTCGACCACTAAACACGAATAACGTAGCGTTCTGCATGTTTATAACCTTAATTTAAGATAAAATTTAATTCTAAAAAGTAAATAGCTCGATATCATTCTTCATCAATTTTTTTTTCAAAACCCAATAAATTATTTGACTAAAATATTTTATAAATATTGTTTTATATATAAGATTTTATTATTTGAATGCAATTTTAAAGCATATATTTTTGGTACAATTTTAGAATTACAATATTGTCGTAATATTGAAGCCGTATATTACTCATTCGCCTTTTTATGCTTAATTAATTTTTTAAATTGATTTTTTACACCCGTGGTGATGTTTAGTTAGATTCTCGTGTTGCTAGCAATAATCAATACGAGTGCAACTTTTAAAGTCTGCTGAATTACACATATTTAATTTAATTTTTTTACTTTTATCTTTATAAGACTTATGTGTATAAGTTAAATAGCTTTAAATTTATTCTATATCATATAATATTTGTTTTTCGTATCAATAAATATTTTAAATACAGATTACTAACTGAAATATAAATATTTTTCATTATTGGTTTTTATTTTTTTGCTTCCATAATTGGATTCAAATATTAGTGGTCTATTTTTTTATTTTGTTTATAATAATTAGCCTTAAAAAGAAATTGCGTTTGAAGTTTAGATTTCCCTTTAAAATTTTTCTCGTTTGATTTTAATATATTATTTAACATAAAATTATAATAGCCTAACTTTTGAATAAATTTAAATTTTTACTTTAGGTATTGGAGTAATTCATTCAATAGTAACTATTGACGTCAGACAAACCGATTTTTTTTTTTGCTTTCTGACTGCTTTGTTTGTTCAGCTGTGAAATTTCACGAGGAGCAAAGCGCCTCACCCAGACGGTAACCAGAATTCTTTGTTATCAATCCAATAGAACCACTTAACTTAAAACTTTTAACATATTATTTTTTTGCTCATTAACTACTGTTTTGACCATTTGATTTTAGCGAATAATAAATATGTTTATTTCGTTGTAGATGTTACCTATAAAAAATTATTGTTGTTTAATTTAATTTTAAAAGATTTTCAAAAACTTATCTCTTAAGCCTTTTTAATACTTGTTTGCAAAAATTAGTTCATTATATGACACTCTGCTCCTCTCTTTTTGCTTTAATTATTTTAAAAATAATCATTTATACAAATGCATACGCAAACCAAT
Source organism: Globodera rostochiensis (assembly GCA_018350325.1). Classification (NCBI taxonomy): domain Eukaryota; kingdom Metazoa; phylum Nematoda; class Chromadorea; order Rhabditida; family Heteroderidae; genus Globodera; species Globodera rostochiensis. The sequence goes on along the minus strand of JAEVLN010000009.1, from coordinate 3,096,505 downwards.
TTATAATTATAAAACCAAGTTTTTTTTTTTAATTTCGTCATACCAAATTTATATTATTTGTATATTATTTTATTTAGATATTTTTAATTAATATTCTATTTCTAATTGATAATCAATGTTTTATATTTATTCAATAACATTTATGGTTTGTCTTTCTGAGCATTATATTTAACTAGTTGCAAAACGCCTTTGACATTTCGTGGAGCATAAAGATCTTCGTAACTCATACTTTTATATTTATTCACAAAAGAGTTTAAAAGACACCTGTTAACAATTTAATTTAAATTTTTTGATCATATTGATGCGGTCTCTTTTTGCGCTTACAAATTTGCATTACTTGTTTTTTTACTATAACTTTTAATAGTATTTCATTTTAAGATCGATATTTTCAATGTTTTTTTAATATTGTTTTTGTTACATTTTTTCGTTTCGTTTTAATAAAATAATTTAATCAGATTTATTTGTGACCAAGTCTTCCAAACGCGAACAGGCGCTAAAAATCTTTCAATAATTAAAAATTGAAATTAACTAATTGTATATATATAAAAGTATTTTTATTAATTATGGGCCCTCATTATTTAAAAGAAATATAGTATATGAAATTTGATTTGTATATTGTTTTTTTATGTAAAGCTAATCATGCCAATTTTAAAATAATTCCATAATATTTTATTTTAAACAACACTATGATAAGAATATCTTTTGTAATATATTCAATGAATTTTTGTGTTCTATAACAACATTATATAAAAATTTTGCGCATAATTATTTTCAATTGTATGTTTATTTTAACTTTTCCGTTTTTTGACAAAAGTTTTTAGGATAATTTCTTCTTGTTGATTTCAAAATTATAATTCAATTTTTTTTATTTACAAGCACGCTTTAAAATATGTGTTATGATTTTTTAGAAAAATAATATTTGTAAAATTTAAAAAGAGCTCATTCCTATTATTTCTATAAAAATTGAATTCCATTCCCTCGTGGATTAAAGTTTAAAGATGTCAACTAAGTTTTCAGTGCTGTTTATTTATTTAAGTGTCGTTTTTTCTTAAATTACTTATATCGTTTTTTCATTGAACAAATAACTTTAAATTGCATTATATTATTTTGCTGCTTTTTTTGATGTTGGTTATGATTTAATAATATTTTTAATTATTATTTTATGAAACATCGTCAATCAATTTTGATTCATTTCCAATTGTGTTTGATTTTCAATAGCATAATGAGTCTGGAAAAAATGGTCGAATTCACCCAAAAACCGCGTTGAAGTCAATGGAATAGATGTGTGACTGGACGAAGAGAACTCTATTGTCCCTGGACGTCGTCAACCTAGCAAATTAGCTCTTTATATCATGATTTAAAAATTGATAAAATGAATGCAAATATAAAATGTTCTAAAATCAATTGGAGAATTAAAATTAGCTTATTAAAGGAAATAAATTTAGAGCCAATATGAATAAAATAGCTATTTGTTTTGAAGTTAACCTATTAAAATAGATTATCCACAAAAAGTTAAAAATCCCACTCTTAACTTAAAATATAAATGTTAAAAAAATTCAACCTAAAAATGCTATTGGAAATTGTTATATTTTATTTTTGAATAAATTAATTAATAAGAATTTGCTTTCCACCAACTATTATAAGCTTTTATTTTAGCTTTATATAAATAAAGCTTTAACACTTCTACATTAAAATATTATAAAACAAAATTTAGTTGTAATTCACTATTCAACTTTTTTAAAATGTTAATTATATAAAATTAAACCAAATCGGAGCTTAAAGAATAAAATGTCTAGCCGAGAGTTTTACATGAAAAATGTTTTTTAAGTTATATTTCAAATACGCAGCAAATATCAAAATGTTGAATTTAGTAATAAAATGATTTGGACACACCCAGAGTCAGTTGGAACGAGATTGATGTACATACAGTAAGTCTTCGATTCGAGACATCATTCTTTGTTGAAGTCCAACCGATTTTGTGCACATGCTCTGCCCAAAACATTATTTGGAGAGCCAAAAGGGCTGCATATTTAGGATTAGTTATTGTTTTATTTTTTAAGTATTTTAAAATTTTATCATTAACCGATGTCGTTGAAAGCTCTATTTTGGTCATTCCATGACTTAATTATACAATTTTGTATTAGTGTAGCTGGTTCAAAGCGAATTCTTTAATTTTATTTTTTTTAAACAAAATTTACAATTTCCGGTAGAAACATTTTATTATTGTCTTTTTGAAATTTTAGCAAACTTTAATTTGGGTTACTTGTCTAAATGTTTATTTTAATAAAGCATGTTTTATTTAACATTTTATGATTTTAAAACCTATCTAAAAATATGCGTACCTATAATATCTTCAAATAAGATAATTCGGCTACAGCAGTTGTGCGAACTATTTTTTTTTCTCGCGCATATCATTAAAATATTTCTCTGATGTTTTGTGGATCCGAAGAAAAATAAATATTACCAATTTAAATGAATAAAATTATAAAAAAATATAAAATGTATAATATTTAAGCATTTTTCCAAAACTTTAAATTAAAAAATCATTGTGCAAAATAATTTATGTGATAATCAATGCGCGAATCTCTCTTGACTCAAACCCAAAAAGACAAAATAAAAACAATATTAAAACTATAAAATATTCAATATAAAAAATAAATAAAACGATCTGCTGCATTTTTCCAAAAAATTTAAAATAAAATAGAAAACTTGAATCTATTATAGTCCAATTGAAAAAAATATTAAAACGCATCACATGTGAAGAAAATGTAATTTACATTAATTCATTTATTTTAAATAACTCAGTATGTTCGTTAAATATTTTGATATTTACCGAACTTTTGATAAAAAGACAATCTATGGGGCTCATTTTGGATAAAAATCCCTGAGGGCTTGGAAAAAAAATTACACCAAGAAAGTTAATTCGGGTTAATAATGTTAAAGTTTTCCTAAAGTTACATAATTTTTATTTGGAATTTGTCAACAAAACTGAGTTTTTTTTGACAAAATACTTCAAGAAAAAAATAGCTTGTTAAAAGGTATTATCAAAATGATAAAAAAATAAAAACAAGAAAATTTCTAAGCAAATATAATAGTGATTAAATTTTATAAATTAGCTTAAAAAGAAAGAACTAAACACTATTATGTATACCTAAATAAATTATAAAAATGCAATTGAAAGTGATAACTAAAAACAATTCATAATAAAACAGCAAATACAAATTGTTTAACCGATGCCTAAATAATAAAAAGTTATTAAACCGAAGCAGGTTTTTATTTTAATTTAACTGATCACCAATCAAGGAACTTCTTGGCTTCCGATCAGGTCAAACTTTATTTTAAATTATTTTCATTATTCTAAAATTAAAAGTAAAATTAAAATTAATTAACATTGACTTAATGTGTTTTACCACAAATTCCTTAAATTATAACAATAAAATATAATACCAAAGAATATGTAAAAAAAATTGCATTAAATTTTCAGTGTAAGAAGGCTCTAATTATGAGATAGGTTGCTAACAAATAAGTTTTTGAATTTAGAAATATTTAAAATGTTTTTAAATTTAGAAATATTTAAATGTTTTTAAATTTAATTTTTAGTTAGCCAGATTCAAAAATTAGTTAATATTTCTGAGTTAAAAAGATGTTTTTAATTTTTAAATTTAAAAATCGCATTTGCTATTTGCTAGCTATTTACATTCGTAATCAATACTAGCGTTATTAAATTTAGAAAAATTAAAATTAAACGCAATTGCTAAAAAAGCATATATAATTTATGGTGTTCGAATTAATTTCAGAAAATGTTATATTTAAAATTATTATAAATAAACACCAAAAAAATTTTTATAAATAAATTACTAAATCGAATATTGGTATGATAATTTACTGCTGTTTATTAAGTGCTATTAAATTTTGTTTCTTTTATTTTTTATGTAACTTTTATATTATTATTGATTACATTTTCTTCAACACTACTTGTATCTGTTAATTTTTAAAATTTCCAAAGCTGTGTAAGTGTAATCGTTTTTCATCAAATTAAATATTCAATAAATTTTGTAAGATAAGTTTAATAATAGTTAAAAGCATCGCTTGTTTATTAATTATTTTGCGCAGTTTTATCTGTTTTACCCCCGTTCATTGGTACGTGGTCAGACCACGCCTTCTTGAGATTTCAATTTCAATAGTTGTTAACGTAAATAAACATTGGTCTCCGGCGGCACTTTTAATAATAGATTCTTCCAACATAGTTGATGCTGCTTGCGTTTCGATATGTTAATCTAGTGCTTTTGAATCAAAAATAATAATGATTTTTTTACATTGTTGTTGCAGTATTCTAATAAGCGTTGGGCATTATAACCTTCATTGTGCAAAACATAAATAACAATAAAAATTTTTAATGTATTAACATAATGGCAAGTGTCATTGATTTGACAAAAACTATCTGGCTTACATTCATTCACTTTTTTATTTTGAAAATCCTATTCATTTTACTAACAGATCTACCAATATTTAAAATAATTATACTTAGACCAAAACATTTTATGCATTGTGGGCTGATTTTTTTTAAATGTATGTTTATTTTTTTAGTATTTCTTTTTGTTTTTTACAAATATTATTCCATATTTTTGGCTTTTTTTATTAACCAAACAGTGTCAACACTATTGTATTTATTGCTTTATCTTCAATTTCTATAATATTTTAAATTTTTAATCGTACAAATAAAAAGGATAGTTTAGCTTTGTTGGCGAAAATGTAAATGTGTTAAACTTTTCATTTTATTCACCAAATTCAAATATTTTTATCAAATTCTTTTTGCGCCTATCATATTAAATGATTTGCCTAAATTGATGAGGTAGGTTGTACATTGCCTTTAATAGGAACAGGGGACCTGTGTTGAACTAAAAGTCCGTTTTGCGGATGTGGTGGTGCTGCGAGAGGGATTCGGATATTTTTGTTGCTGCGCGGGATTTAATGCCGGATTTTGCTGCTACTGCTGTGGCGCTGTGCCGGCTCTTTTTGCAAATCGTTTTAAGTACTGATTATTATCTTTTTATCTAAAATAATTATTTCTAAAGTAGTTATTGTTTGGAGTTTTTAAAAGTGTTGTCAAAAATTTTATCGCCAATAGTGTAAAATTAAACTATTTATAAAACTAAAATAGAATTAAATTTAGTTTTGTTTCATCCACTTGTTAAAATTAATCGATTTTTGACGCAGCAATATGATTTGTTTATTCATAAAATTTATAGCCTATTATAATTAACTTGGACGTATTAGACGGTTTGAAACACGGGTATGGCGGCCTGTTTTCAAACCGCTTTTTTAGATTATTTGGTTACTTAAATCATTTTTACTTATTGTAACAAGAAGTTACTGCGCTAGATAAAATGTTCTGCCTGACAGCAGCTTACGGTCGTCATTTTTACATAAATTAGCTATAAAATATTAACTGCCAAACAAAGATTCAAATTTTTGATTTTTATTTAATTATTTTGACATCGTGCAGCTGTCTGGTCAATTTCATTAATATTAAATATTACAACTATTAGAAAATTTAAATTATTATCTGTAGAAAATATATGATGGTTGCCGCATGCACGATTTTGTTATTAATTAACGGTTAAACAAAAATATCAATCTATATGTTAATCTGAAATAACTACAATTTTTTTCAATTTATTTATTTAGTATTTTACAGATCGGTTGATGAATCTGTTCAAAAGTGCATTGTGGTACAGCGCGGCCTTCCCGCCTTCTCTAGAAGAGAACCCGGCTTAACATAGCTGTGAATTTGCGGTGCTCGAAGTAGTGGTGGGAAAGGTGTTTCTTCAACCAAGTGTTAGGTACCACACGGTTCAGCCTCTAGACGCCCATTTGAGTGAAAAGTACCTTTTTCCATAATCCCGAGATATTTAATTTGTTCGATCATTTCCACATGAAGATTTAATTCCAATAAATTATTATTCTGAGGTAAAGTTTAAAAAATTCATTTGATAATAATTTTATGATTTTTCTCTGACATTTAAAATTCGGTTTCTCTCGACGAAAGTTGAGAAAGATCGCATTAAGTACAATTATTGTTATCGATTAATTTTTGTTTGTTTTTAAGATTTAAAATTATTTGTACTTTCTTAAACCCCGAACATAGCGAATCCTATCTGTATGCCTTGGATTCGTGGTTATCGAAGCAATGTCGCAACCTCTTTGCTTTCTTCAACAGTGATAGACTGATAAATAATTTGTTATTTTTAGAGAAATTACTTCTTATAATATAAATTTAGCTATAATATTATCTAAATTATGATGTCCATAAAATTTAATAATTTTAAACATAAAAAATATTAAAATTTATATGTATATTTTCTAATAATTTCAAATTTTGAATAAAGTGCAAATTTAGATTGCATTGAATTTCACCTTTTTAATGCTATTATAATTGAGGCAACATCAATGATCATATGTATGTATTTTAATTATTGCTTATAATTATAATCTTTACAGTATAAGCTGCCCAAATTATAGATGCAGGAGTTGTTGTGAAAAGAGAGAGAGGAAGCGGCGATAAGGTTTAAATTATAAAATTTTTTATACGAAATTGGAAAAAAAAACAAAATTTAACTTAAAATTGTCATGTATAATAAAATTAATCCCTACATGAATGGTGGCAAGAGAAATTATTCACTCCCATACCAAAGATATGACGAATACGAAAACCGTAAAAAATAACAAAAACAAATAAAAAAACATACTAAATAATATAAAGTCTAATTTAAAATATTTTCTAATTAAATTTATTATTTTATTTACAAAAAATCAGTTAAAAACGAAAATGTTTAGTTTTAAAGTTGAATTAAATATTTAATTACATATATTGAAACGATTGAATATATACTTTCGTTTCACACTAATAATCTTTTTAACTTTAGAATTTTGAAAAAAGAAACAAAGCAAAGCAAGTCATTGTTGAGTATTGTTTTGCTAATCAGTATGAATAATTAATTTTTAATATTATGAACAATAATGTTAGGTATTAATTTTTTTCATTTAATGTTTTGAAATAGGCAATGACAACATTCCACATTTAAAAAAGTGCTTTAAAATGTTAAACGCGGACTATATTCTCGATGTTTAATAATTAATATTTAATTGTATGACCTTGATTTATAGTTCGATGTTGTTGTTAAATAGGTAATTAAATTAAATAACAATAATTTTAAAAAAATTATTAAAGTTGAGAGACGTCAATAAATATATAACAAATATTTTGAAATTTATTCTTATTTACATTTTTTGTAGAATTTTTTTCTATATAAATATTTTTAAAGAAACTTTTATACTTTCTTCACTTTTTCTTGCAGTTTTGTAGGCTGAAAGAATTTAATCAGCCAGCTTTGCATATAGATTTAGTTACAAATAAACATAAATGATGGTGTAATTTTTGTGCAAATTAAAATGTTAAGCGCTTTTTCTTTAATTCTATTAAAATTTTCATAATTGTGTTGTTTTTTTATAATTTTTTGAAACATTTATAACATGCGTATATTATTTTTAACGCACGCGATACATACAATAGATAGATTTTTTGAATCTGAGCATTCTTATGCAACAAAGAAACGAATTTTAACATTTACTTGAGATGTCGCTTTACTTCAATAAACTTTTAAAATATTTCGCGAAGCTTTTAATTGGAAAATAATTACTTATGATTGAATTTAAAGAATTAATCAAAAATTTAAAAAATTAATATGGATACTGTTTTAGAACCGTCTTTCTTTTTCTTTCATTCATTATAATGACTTTTGGTTTGTTTAAATTAATAAGCCATTATTGACAACTTATACAAATAAAATGTTTAACTTTAATCGAGTATTGAGTTCTATTTCTATTTTAAGGCAAATTGGGGTCAAAATATTTTTACCAACGTAATAAATAAATTCTTTAGATAAACAATACAAATAAATGTAAATGCGCAGATGTAAATCAACAACCAGCAAAAAGATTATAATTCTATAATTAATTGGCAGGATCGTGTTTACAATAGCAAAATTGCTTGTAACATTAAAATATATTTTAACAGAGATAGTAAAAATCTATGATATCAATTATACTTGTATATCATACTAATTACATTTTTCTAGCGAAAGTGCAAGACAATCAATTAAAACTAACTTATGCAATTTATTACAGAGCAGACCCAAATATTATAATAAAAGTTTCAATGCCGACCGGGTTCAAATGAGGATGGGAAAGATACTTGTAGTTCGCCCACCATTTTAAAAAACATATTAAAACTGACACACAACGAGAGATGGTCGGCCGTTAGGAGGATAGAACTTTCATGAAATAAATAATAACTTTATTTATTTGATAAAATTATGAATATGTAAATATTGTTTTAAATATTTTAAGAATTACCCAATAGTAATTTTTAAATAATTAATTCAAAAACATTGGAATATCAATACGACAAATAGATAAATTTGGAAAATGCGGGCATGCTTGACGACAGAAGATTGTGGCGAATCAAACAAACAACGTCGCTTTTGCATTTAGGATTAAAATTTAGAAGTCATAAGAAGAAAGTGATTTAAAAAATATTAATAAATATAAATATTTCAATAAATCTTCGAATTCAATGACAAAAACAGATGAAACAGAACAGCTGAACAAATGAATAGACAGACCTTTACCAATGACAAATACCCTAATAGAAGTCTTAAAATTGCAACTTTGTAAGGTGATAAAACCTTCTATAGTTTTTTACTTAAAATATTAATGCTGGTGATATCATGGCTAATGCTATTTAATTTATTAATGTTTTATATTAAAGTTATAAAAACACAGAAACGATGTTTTAGAACAAATGAACACCTCTGCCAAAAGACCTCAATCAAATAAAATATCAATTATTACTAATTTAAAAAACCAGACTTCCATGTGCAAATACTTGACCAGTCTATTAATTTTAAAATTTTATTTAATCAATTTTATCAAAAAAAGGTATAAATTGGAAAAAAATCTTGAAACTGTTTCAATAATAAAATCCGCAATATTTCTGCTTAACTTTAAAAGCGGTGATAAATCGAAATACTTATTCTAGTTATGATTATTTGCGTTAAGTAGTTTTCAAATTTAAATTATTTCTAAAATAGAATTATAAACAAAAATCTACTAAGAAATGTTACAGTAAAAATTTAAAACAATAAAAAAGCAAATTAATGCGTAAATAAAATTAATTAAGAATTTATGTGATATTACATAATCCCTAAATTTATTGTGTACAGTATTAAACAAACGAGCACTCAGTTTTGCAATGCGTCTTCCTGTCAAAAACACTTCATAAAGTTTAATTGTATTAATTTAATTTTTGTTTAATTAAAAGTTCGTAAACATTTTATTTACTCATATATAAGAAATTTAAATGATTCAATTGCGATTTATTTTCATCAAGAACGTTTTTTTGATTATTTTTAGTAATTAAATATATATTAAAAATAAATTAAGGTATTTGTATTCTTTCATTTATAAATATTTTTTATAGTTTTTTTAATTTAAGCATTTATATCCGTGTTTTTTGCAAAGAAACGTACTCTCTAATTATTTGTTATACAAAAGAATCTATCATCTAAATCTTATTCAAAAATATTGACATTTTTATGAATTATACATATTTGGAATTTAATTTTATGCGAAAAAATTAAATTGTGTTTAAATTTTATTTTAATATCAAAAAATTAATTTGTTATATTATTTTGTTGACATTTTCACTTTTTAGGGATGTGTTTAAATTTCTTTGAATGTTGATTCGGAAGATATAAAATCGTATATCGTAAACTAGCATGTGTTAGGCCTGGGGAATTTCTTCATTTTATTATTGAAGGTAACATTGCAAGATTTTCTAAATCTGTAAGCTTCAAAAAATAAATTTTATTTTATTATCGTGAGAATTTTATTTATTTTAGGTTAAACAAATTGATAGATACGATTAAACATATTTAATTTAACTTTTTTATTACGATAAAATAAAAATAGAAATCCCTCGATGTAGGCAAAAGTAATAAAGTATCCCATTCGGAAACCGTCCCATTCGTCTCTCACCTCTTGGAAAAAATAGTGTGCTAAAAAGAGAGAGTCAGACGGTTAGAGTAATGATCATCAACGCACCCCATCTAATAATTTTTCAGTTAACTTTTTTGAACATTTAATTTTTTGAAGAAATAGTGTGCTAAAAAGAGAGAGTCAGACGGTTAGAATGATTTGGTCATCAACGCACCCCATCTAATAATTTTTTAGTTACTTTTTTGAACATTTTATTTTTTGAAGAAATAGTGTGCTAAAAAGAGAGAGAAGACGGTTAGAGTAATTTGGTCATCAACGCATCCCATCTAATAATTTTTAGTTACTTTATTTTTATTTTTTGAAGAAATAGTGTGATAAAAAGAGAGAGTTAGACGGTTAGAGTAATTTGGTCATCAACGCACCCCATCAAGTAATTTTTAGTTACTTTTTTGAACATTTTATTTTTTGAAGAAATAGTGTGCTAAAAAGAGAGAGAAGACGGTTAGAGTAATTTGGTCATCAACGCACCCCATCTAATAATTTTTTAGTTACTTTTTTGAACATTTTATTTTTTGAAGAAATAGTGTGCTAAAAAGTGAGTGTCAGACGGTTAGAGTAATTTGGTCATCAACGCACCCCATCTAATAATTTTTAGTTACTTTTTTGAACATTTTATTTTTGAAGAAATAGTGTGATAAAAAGAGAGAGTCAGACGGTTAGAGTAATGTCATCAACGCACCCCATCTAATAATTTTTTAGTTACTTTTTGAACATTTATTTTTTGAAGAAATAGTGTCCTAAACGAGAGCATCAGGCGGCGAGAGTAATTTGGTCATCAACGCATCCCATCTAATAATTTTTAGTTACTTTATTTTTATTTTTTGAATAAATAGTGTGATAAAAAGAGAGAGTCAGACGGTTAGAGTAATTTGGTAATCAAGGCACCCCATCTAATAATTTTTTAAGTTACTTTTTTGAACATTTTATTTTTTGAAGAAATAGTGTGCTAAAAAGAGAGAGTCAGACGGTTAGAATAATTTGGTCATCAACGCACCCCATCTAATAATTTTTTAGTTACTTTTTTGAACATTTATTTTTTGAAGAAATAGTGTCCTAAACGAGAGCATCAGGCGGCGAGAGTAATTTGGTCATCAACGCATCCCATCTAATAATTTTTTAGTTACTTTATTTTTATTTTTTGAAGAAATAGTGTGATAAAAAGAGAGAGTCAGACGGTTAGAGTAATGATCATCAACGCACCCCATCTAATAATTTTTCAGTTAACTTTTTTGAACATTTAATTTTTTGAAGAAATAGTGTGCTAAAAAGAGAGAGTCAGACGGTTAGAATGATTTGGTCATCAACGCACCCCATCTAATAATTTTTTAGTTACTTTTTTGAACATTTTATTTTTTGAAGAAATAGTGTGCTAAAAAGAGAGAGAAGACGGTTAGAGTAATTTGGTCATCAACGCATCCCATCTAATAATTTTTAGTTACTTTATTTTTATTTTTTGAAGAAATAGTGTGATAAAAAGAGAGAGTTAGACGGTTAGAGTAATTTGGTCATCAACGCACCCCATCAAGTAATTTTTAGTTACTTTTTTGAACATTTTATTTTTTGAAGAAATAGTGTGCTAAAAAGAGAGAGAAGACGGTTAGAGTAATTTGGTCATCAACGCACCCCATCTAATAATTTTTTAGTTACTTTTTTGAACATTTTATTTTTTGAAGAAATAGTGTGCTAAAAAGAGAGAGTCAGACGGTTAGAATAATTTGGTCATCAACGCACCCCATCTAATAATTTTTTAGTTACTTTTTTGAACATTTATTTTTTGAAGAAATAGTGTCCTAAACGAGAGCATCAGGCGGCGAGAGTAATTTGGTCATCAACGCATCCCATCTAATAATTTTTTAGTTACTTTATTTTTATTTTTTGAAGAAATAGTGTGATAAAAAGAGAGAGTCAGACGGTTAGAGTAATTTGGTCATCAACGCACCCCATCTAATATTTTTTAAGTTACTTTTTTGAACATTTTATTTTTTGAAGAAATAGTGTGCTAAAAAGAGAGAGTCAGACGGTTAGAATAATTTGGTCATCAACGCACCCCATCTAATAATTTTTTAGTTACTTTTTTGAACATTTTATTTTTTGAAGAAATAGTGTGCTAAAAAGAGAGTGTCAGACGGTTAGAGTAATTTGGTCATCAACGCACCCCATCTAATAATTTTTTAGTTACTTTTTTGAACATTTTATTTTTGAAGAAATAGTGTGCTAAAAAGAGAAAGTCAGACGGTTAGAGTAAGATCATGTGAAGCTTTTGCGAACTCAACCGAGCGCTGCTCTCATTTGTGTAAAATATAAGATTGTAATACCCTTTATTTATATTTATTTATTATATCTATCTAAAAAATAATCATAATGCTAAAATGTCATTACGCAAAAAATACAAAATAAAGTACATTCAAACAAAGCTTAAAAACGATAGTATAAAAATAGTATTGGATAATTATTGTAAAACAATAGTATTGAATAATTACTCAAAAACTCGCTCAATTTGAATATGTTTTTGGGTTTACAGAATGAACCAAAAAAGAATAATAGAAAGCTGAAAAGAATTGGGCAGATTAAACACCTCGGCTGTCTTTAAAATACCTAAATTAATATTATTTAAATTACAACTTTACTTTAGGTAGTTATTTTAGACATAGGAATTATCATTTGATTATTTTTTATTTATTTAAATTTGACATACTTTTCTTACAATTACAGGTTTTAAATTTTTGTTATGGTCTTTTAGCAATACTTAATTTGTATTACCCTGGCAATTCTCCTTGTGTCAGCATTTCTTTTTCATGGTGCTCAGATTTTTTTGCTGACAAATAAGGGTACCGCTAGCTTAAGATGACTTTTTTGTATCCCTTGTTGTTGCCTTATTCATTCATACATTATTTTAAAATTTATGACCTCAATAATTCCATACAAATAACTAACTTTAATTTTTGGTGCTAATGAAACAACGTAAATTGTAACAATACATTTTTTACAATTTTTAATCTTAGTTGTTCAACAAAAGACTGTCCAAATGTCTTTCATTTATAAGGATTGTGAAATTATTTTAATTAAATATTTGTTAGGCTTATTAACGCTAAATCGATAAATGATTTTGTGCGGCAAATAAACATTGATTATTTGGAAATTAAATTTTTTAAATTTAAACTCAAATATGATCAAGGTGCCAAAAGATTAATTATGAAAAAAGGCTTATTATATAAAATGTATTATATTTTTAAATTTTATGTGATAAATAAGAGATTGTAAAATTTAATGCATTTTCAAGTTATTCACTAATCATAGATGATAGCATGGTATTTATTTATTAATAATGTTTTTAAGCTTTTAGAAAAATTAGGTAAATTTAAATTTATTCTTTTATAATTTCTTTTTGATATATTTTTTGATTTTACTTTGCTGAATGCTTCTAGTCTATTCAAGACGAAACATTCAGAAGCTTCAGCTCTTCAAAGTTCTTCAGCTGCATTTTGCATGTTCTCCTTTTGCTCTTTCTTTTAATTGGTGTGACGACTAAAGTGGCGCTTTTTCCGCTTTAATAGCGCACTTATATATAAAAAGATTACTTCCAGTTTTAACATTCGTTCAAATATGGATTTGTACATATATTATCGGTGATTTTTTGTTTAATCCCTATTTGTTATCATTTTATCAATCTTTCAATTTTTTGAAATAATACTTGTTTATTGTTATTTTTGAAATTCGTATGCGTACACCTAAATGGCTTTTGTTATAAAGATTGTTAGGCATATTTCTATTCTTATGTGTTTTCAATAGTTTTAATCCGATTGGCAAAAGAAGCCCATCTTACCGTGAAGGCTGATATTGTTTTTAGATGCTTTTAATAATTACATTTTTAGGTTAATTTATTGAGAATATTTGCTTATTAATATTACATTTAGTATATCTTTACGTTTAAAAATGTTTTCTGCAGCTCTAAAGGTGCGCAGAACGTACACAAAACACCGTTTTAATAAAAAATGTAATTCTAAATTTGCTTTCATTATTTTAATAGTTGAGTTTGCAAAACGAATTGCACTATTAATTAATTTTTTAATTGATGTAATTTTAGCTAAAATTTATTTTTTGATACGCGAATATAAAAAAATATGATATACGTCCAAGCAAAAAGAGTTTCCCTTTTAAGTTTTCATTTATGGTAAAAAATTGTTTGGGCATACTCAATTCGCGTTCTCGTCGATATTAATGAACATTGTCGTTTGACAGCAGCAATCCAGCAGACCCACCGCGTTACATACTGCTTTTATTTTTCCTTGTTCTTAATAGACACAAGTCAATCATTAAAGAATTTTTTATATTTTTTAAATTTTCATAAATAATTTTATTGAATTAATAAATCAAAGAAAATAGTGCTTTGTTTATGGTTCTTTGATTATATTTGTTTTTTACACATTTTTTATTTACTTAAATTATAAATTTTTTTATATCGTTGATTTTTATTTAGCATATTATGTAAAATGAATAGTAAAAATTTTACGACGTGACGGTTTTTACTATCTTATGAATTTTTTGAATAAATTTTGTTGTAGTTTTGTCCTGTTTTTTATTTCAATCGTTTAAAAGAATTTTTATCCAAACTAAAAACATTTATAATATTCCAAGCGAGTCTTTTAAACTGTGCCACTGTTTTTTAGATAATTAAATAATAGTTTGCATAAAAATATCAAATAATTAGAGAGTATATTTTTCACAAAAAACATCGATATAAATAAAAGGCAATTAGTAACAATTTAAATCCAAATTAAGTGTCGCTCTAATGTTTAAAAATGTGCTCTGATAATCAATTTTAAATAAATCAGAGTTTTTTCAAATACATATACCTACGCGGTATCAACACCAGCAGGCGGCCTTCATAAATGAACTTGGGAACGCCCACTCACAAAACAGTGAATTGATTAAAATCTATTTTTGTATATTATTTTAATTGGTAAAAAGCTAAAACATAAAAGCAACCATTCATATTGATCTAAACTATAAAATTGATTTAAAAAAATTGCATAAATAATTATAAAAATTGCCCAGAATAACTAAATCCTTAATATAAACATATAAAATTTGATACAAGCTGATAGTTGTTGGCATAAAACATTAAAGAAGAAATGCAGTTTAGATTACCAAGCTTTAGAATTGGTTACACATTGTAAAAGAGGGCTTAAATAACATGAACAACGTAACAAAGCGGCCCAGTAAGCGAATATTAAAAATGATTTTTATCAAACATCCCTAATGTGTCTCTAGAGCAAAAAATAAAACAATGATTTAAGCCATTTAAAAAATATAAACATTAAAAACTAAAATGAATGAAATAGTAGGCGCACAGTTAAAAACCCTCAGTTACATAACATTAAGCCATGAAATATAATAAAAACAACAATAAATAAACGCAATAAGAGCTTTAAACTTTTAGAATTTTAGTTTCATTTTTAATTTGTTGGCAAGTATGGAATTTATTTTATTTTAATACACCTTGCAGGACTCTGCAGCACGCGGAGTGTGATACCGCGCATGGCCAGCGAAATACGACACAATATTTAAATTAGTGTCCAAAACAATAATTTACCCAAAATAAAAATAATTGGTCAAATATTTTTTTAAATGCACCCTATTTTGTCCTGATTCAGGGAGACATTGACACCTTCCCGAAGCAATCTTCCTTATGAATAAAATATTCCAACAAGGAAAGCTGCTGCTGCGGCAAATTTAAATGGATCTTCCGAGCCTAGTCAATGTTTGTAATTATTAAAAAAAATTTGGATGTAGAACAAACTAATGTTAAGGGTCGGCATAGACAAGAAAGTTTTGTATATAATACAACTATAATAATTAAACAAATCTGTTATCCGATTCGCATCTTACAATATTAATAATTACAAATAAATGCAAAAAAAGTAACAAGTAGATGACAAACAAAAAAATTTAAATTAGAATCATAGTTGCTTAAATTTTGAAAAATTAAGTTTGATTGAAAAAAGTAAGTAAAAACTTTTTACTAATTGCAAAGCAGCTTTGAACAGAGCCTAGATAACCATTAAGGCAGAAATCTAACGGGCAAACAATTTTCAGCCATTACGAAGAACCACATAATTAAAAAATAATAATAATTTATTAATGATAAAAATTAACGAAATGAAAAAATTAATTACAAAACGCGGGATGGAGGCAACGGAGCATGGTATAATTGTTTTTTAGGAGTGCCATTGATTCTTACAAATTAGGCTTATGTTCAATTCAACTAAATAAATAAAATCATTTTATACTGGGCTATTTAAATTCAAAAATTGTAAATTAAAAATTTTTCATACATAATAATAAAGGATGGCTGGCAAATTAAATTCATGTAATAAAAAAATACTAAATAAAACTTTAATCGTTCTTGAAAACTAAATAAAGATAAATAATGAATAGTTCGAAAGTTTAGTTTAAGCATAATAATATAAGTTTAACGAATAAAAATTTAAAAATATAGTTAAATTACTCAAGCTAACAAATTTTTTGCATCACAATCAAGCATTAGTAACTTACAAAAAATAAAAAGCAGAGCGCCTTGTCATAGAAACGAAAAAAAGAATGTTTAAGTTTAATGATATTAAATGAATAAAATAAAGAGTTTTACCATTTAAATGTAATCGCTTTTTAATCTTTTATTAACTATTTAATATTATAATCAAATTTGGCAGAACTATTTTTAAATTTAAATTGGTTTTAATTGAGTAAGGTGTATGGTAATTAACTCTGTTGAATTGATTAATATTTAATTTTAATGTTGAATAAACTAAAATTTTATATTTGCAAATGAAATGATAGTCGGCAAAAGTTGCTATTTTTGAAAAAAATGGCTTACGAAGGATCAACATTCAATTTGTATAATTAAAGAAGTGAACGACTGAGATCAATATTGAGAAAAAAGAGAAAAACTAATCATTAAAAAATAAAAAAATGGAAGGATATTATTATAAATGGCTAAAAACGTAAATAACAAAAAAACTGACTTAAAGAGAAAAATTTGTTATACTGAAATTTAAAATAATTTTTTTCAATTGCAATGGCCTTTAAGCAGTTTCTCTTGGCGTGAGTATTTGTGCTTTTTTTAGGTATTGATAATTAATTTTGAATTTGCTCAATGTTTTTTCACATTTAAAAAAAGTGTTTGTTTTTGAACTCAGCATATTATTTATACAGTTATTCATTATAAAATTATATATTATGTATGGATTGCATTTTCGATGTTTTTTAAACAAAAAGAAGATTATTGATATGTAAAATTTATTTGCCGAAAGTTAGGCCCAGTATTGCGAATGACGTGTTGGTCGACCTTTTTGCATTTATTAGTCCCGCTGTACTGGAAAATAAATCGACTGCTTACTTCTGAGCGGATTCATAGATATATTAATACCGAATTAATATAATCAAATAAAAAAATTATTATTAGACATTGTGATATTTATGAATTTATATTTAGTTGAACAAACTTTGATTTATTTTTAAATTGGTTATTAGAGCAACTTGAAGGTTGCGGTTGGACTTCAAGTGTAATCGCCATCCTTAGAGCGCTCGTTTACAATGCCATTCGCGCCCCACAGCAAAACAATGCGCATGCCTTTGCGGCGGCATTGAACGCCTCACAATTTGCCTCTATTTGGCCTTAATTTGATTTTAATTTTACGAAAAATAAATTAATAATTAACAATTAACCCTAATTTGCTTCAAATGCCACAGCTATATATGTTAACGTTATTAAAAAGCTTAAAAACTTAAATAAAGGCTCCAAATGTGGAACGGTAAATTATTAAAAAACAAACTATGCTAAATGCAAGTTCTTTATTAAAATTAATTGCAAATGCGCAAACACTTTGGGGCGGTATCACGTCAACACCCATTCATGAAAAAATATCAAAATAGGCATAAAAAAAAAAAAATAATAGTGCAAAAATATTTATAATTTTTGATTATATTCGGGAAAACGAAAAATAAAAAGAATGTATATGAGATAAAAAGAGATAACAACAAATTAATTATGCTTTTAACCTACCAATCAGCTGTAAAACAACATAATAAAAGAATAAATATAAAATCAAATAATTTAAAGTAAAGTAGTCTTTGAGCTGCTCAAAAGGACGTGTAAGCGAATTACAACAGAAAAGACCTTAAGCTTAGTTGACAATGTACAGTAACTACTAAAAATTTAATTTATTAAAAATTCTGATTAATAAAACAATATAGGTATGTAATATTTTATTAAATCAAAAATTGTAACCAAGATATATAAATAAAGAACAAATGCATATTGTGTTCTATAAAAATGGTATACCAAAGAAACTGTTTTTTTAAATTAATTATTGCCGTGATGCAGAGCTAAGATTTAAAAATTAAAGTATAAAATAAATGGGCGGTTCCCCTCTTCCGGTACCTTACGAATTCTCTACAGCAGGTCTGACCTACGACTTCGGATTGAATGGGAGAGCCCACGTCTCAACGAAAAACACTTAGAGAACAACTGTCGGAAACACGCACTATCGTGGCGACGTGTCTGTCAATATTATTTTAATCCTACAAACAGGAACACTATTATGAAATAAGCAAAAAATTTTGAATTCAAAAAACCAATTTAAACCAATTGGATCTGTTAACTAAAATAGTTAAACTGTGAAAATATATTAAAAAAAGCGATCAAAGAGTTCAATGCACTTACAAATTAGTGCCTTTTAATTAATAAAAATAAATTATAACCATAAAAACCCATTTATAATATGTGAAATTTTTGTAAAATATTAGAAAAATGAACACATAGTAAAGTTAAAAAATGAAAATTAATATAAAGGACTAAATAAAATTTCTTCATTTTCTTATTTTGCACTATGTATACTAATTTTTATAAATAACTTTTTAAACACTCATTTATTATTAAAAAACATTTATTAACGCATGGTAATATTAATTATTTAAAAAAAAAACAAAACATTTAAATAATCAAACATATATTTTGGATAACACATCATAGAATAAGACACACTGGAGAAACATTGCAAAAATATAGATAAACACACAAACAAATCTTTAAAAATATTATAAATGAAAACATATCCAATAAATTAAAGTTATATAGTTGATTAATGCACTTTGCATAAAAACATCATTAAATGATAAAAACCCTAATAAAATATGCAAAAAAAAAACATTAAAAACCCGAGCATTCTCTAAGGGCTGAAGCTTTCCAACAAAATTGGTGAAGGAGTCTGAGAGACGAGGATGAATAGACCCTATTTATAAATAAAAAAACAGCAGAAATATTTATCAATTACGTTATCCTGCTCTTGTGCATAAGCCGATAAAAAAATTAACATTTTCTACTTTAACTTAACGCTTCTAAACATTGGCCATGCCTTACATTTAAGTCAGATTAATTAAACAAATAAATATACAGCGTTTTTGGCGCTTTTCAAATGATATTATTTTATTGACAGAGAAATCAATAAGCTACAAAGATGGAACGGGTTTGGCCATTTTGGAATAAACAAAAAGCAAATCAAAATTAGATCTTGTAATATTCATATTTTCAAGATTTAATAAAAAGAATGCTTTAAACCATATTAAAAATTTTTTACAAATTGCAAAATATTTATCATTTTAAAAATTCCAATTACACTATATTGACGATGACACAAAACAAACTCACAAATTAATATTAATTTTTTTAATTTATAAAATAAAAAAATACAAAAAATTTTAATGAACATTAAATCATTTATTCTAATTAAAAGCACTGAAGAGATGTGATTTGATGACTTCATCAAATGAGAAATATAAAATATGAATCCGTCTCTCATAAATAAATTTTTGAAAAAGACAAATAAATATTGGAAAATCAAGACTTATCATTTCATACTCATCTTATTTTATTTAAGGGTTGTTTAAACATTGATAGGTTTTTGTACATACATTATAATTATCTTTTAACACTTTAAGTATTTAAATTTACATAATTCCGTGTAGCTTATTTATATGGTAATATAATTAATTATTTGATTCTTTTGATGCAATGTTTCACACAAAATGAGCTATAAAAATTTGCTTAAAAATATTTGTGGTCAGTCAATTATTATATATGTTTAATTTATTAGATTTACATTTTGATTTAATTGTTTTATTAAGAATTTTGTTTTTAATTTGGATTCTGCTGTTGCCCATTGAGTGTTTAAGTTTGGGAAATTGACTGCATAAAATATGTCGCGGCAACACTAAAACAAAAAACAACATTAGTGTGTGTCAGCAGTTGTCCGAGCAACCATTTTTTTTCACTTCCCCTTATATGAATTTATCATTATTTAATGAAATTAGACATTAGATTTGTTTGTATGAAATATTAATATTTAAACTCTCAAATATGTTTGTCTTTTTATAATTGAAAATTGATAATGCCGCATTTGAAGTCGTATCTTTTATAGATAGCTTTTATTAAAACCATCAGAAGACCATTGCTTTTTCGTTTTAGTATTCATGTTTGCAAGTTGCCATCAAAACCTTTTTTGTAAATAAGAATAAACCATTTAATTATAATAGGTATACAATAATAGATTTATTAAAAATTAATTTGTCTTTTTACTATAATAAAAAAAAATTTTTATACAACATTCATCATATAAAGAGACGAGTACAAGACACGATATGATGTCAAATAATTTATCGCAAAACTTATTTATACAAATTGAAGAATAATGAATAAAAAATACTTGGCCAGCCCAATTAAGACGCTTACAATTTTTGTATTATAAATAAGACATTAATCAACACTTTTACATGCTGTATATATAAGGATATTTTTGGACTTGCTGACTTCACAAATACCGATACCCCGAAATGAAGCTCTTCGGTACTCGCCTTCTTGCACAACTGCGACTATGTAAAACAACCAGTTCCTTCATTCAATCAAGAATGACTGTATTTTGCACTTTTTGTATTCAAGGGCAATTATGCAATTAATTGGGTTTGGTCGATAGTTTTCTTCACAATTTTTTTTGTTTTAAAATAGACAAGAATCATATTCGTCAAAAACTTTTTAAACCTGGTTAATTTGTTAAACCTGCTCTATCGATAGAGCTACGAACGGGATCAATGTCGGGATTTTTTTCCACTAGTGGGATTTAAATTGTTTTTTCAAATTTGGTTGAAGTGTGTGTTTTTCTTTAAAATGTTTCAAATATTTCTTGACAAAGTATAATGTATAATCATTTGAATGGTTAATACCATTTTCAATTTATTTAGTTTGTTATTTATTTTATTTTTACTAATATAAATAATAAACTTATATTAGAAAAATCAATTTACTCGATTTATTTTAATTTTATTAGTTGTGTTATAATCGTCCCTCGTTTGTGGCATCGGCGGTGGGTGTAATAAATTCAATCACTTTTTTCATTAATGCGTTTTTAGAGAATGATCTTTAAAATTTTTAAACGTAATATTTTGTAAATAAATAAAATTAATGGTTTCTTTATTTTATTTATAGCCAAAAGGCTCAACATTCTTTCAAAAATTGTTTTGATTTATCTCTTGATTATTTTATTTTAAGAATTACTTCATTTTTTTAAGAATTATTTATATTACTTAATGAAAATCAGATATAAATAAATCGGCGTGCTAATTAAAGATTCACTTTTAAACCCTAACTTATTTAATTTTTACAGACAATTCAAATTTGCAAAGAATTTCGGATAAAAAATGACGTTTAGTTACTGCATCGAAATCAGCTGGCCGAATGTCTGCTATAAAGAATGGTGTTATATTACTCGCTATTGATTCGTTATTGATTGTATAGTAAAAGGATATAAATACAACGAAAAGATTAGACATTTTGGCATAAACTAACTTTTAACAAAGCCTGAGCTTCTCCCAATTAATTGGGGGTTTTACTTTTTTGGCACTTTTGTAAACATCTGCATTGATTTATTTTTGGAATCAAAATTAATTTCTCAAATAAAAAGGGTCATCCTTTAAACTTTTTTAAAATGTTTATTTCAAAACGAAAATTAATTTGAGAAAAATATTTCATTAAAATCTCTAACTAACTTTTTTAAAACTTACTGATATAATTAAGGTAAGCAATACAGTTCATTTTTGGTATACGTTTATTTATATACGTAAATTAAAAAAATTTTACAATTTATACAATTCAAAGATTTTTTAAAATAAATCTAATAATATTACAATTTAAAGTATTTTAACATTATCGTATCGCTGAGAAGCGCCATCGGAAAGATAATATAAAATTGTTTGAAGGTGCAATGTTGGAAGGTATGTTTCGTCCAATTTAATGGTGTCAAAGTTTTTATGTTTCTTATTTTTTCTTTTATTTTAATTTATAATCAAAAAATTAATTAATGAACATTTGACTAGAATTATTTATGTTCTAATTTTTCATTTTTACATTATCAAAGTGTAATTTATTTTTGGAATTTAAAACTTTCCTTGCACTATAAATGTTTAAATAATTCATTCATTAAGAACATTTTAAATTAAAATATTTATAATTAACAAAAAATTGTCAAATAACACCCGTTTAAGGTCGAAGAGGCAAAAAATTTGACAAACAATTTAGAATAAATCAAAATTGTTTCAAAACTTCATCAAAATTAATAAAATAAATACTATTTCTATGAAAAAATTACCAAATTGTTTATTTAGATTATAATAAATCATTTAAAAACATCAAAATGGGCAGAATCTTTAGGTACACTATATAAAAAAAGCGTATTAATTTTGTGTGAATGATAACTAATTGTAAAAATAATAAAATCTGCTTTAATGCAAACAAAATATTATTTAAATAAAATAAAAAAATTTTAAAAAAAGTAAAACCAAAATCTCTGCATGCATCTTGTGATTTTACAACACCGTTATTTTTAAAATAGTGACTTATTGCGCAAAAATATAGAAAAAATCAAAATAATCATAATTCATTTTAAAATCATGGTTTTAGAGCACTCCTTGAAATTTTTTACTGTTTAAATTTTGGCATTAATTGTTTAGGGCCTTTGAATATTGTATTTAATTTTATTGATTAACTTATGTTTATAATCTTCTGAAAGATGATTATTTAAGGTTTTAGTGAGTTTAGTATTTTTAAATATTTTTTTAATAATATTGCAGATATTTCCATTTAGAACAAAGAACGAACCTAAAGAGTTTAGTTTTTTGACGTTTTATAATTAGGGCCATAATTAAATTGTTTATAAAGACAAATTATATTAACTTTCACATATAATTTATTTTTAAAAATGTTAACTGCGTCACTCGCGCACGTATTTCGACTTATTAGTATAAATATATTTTATTGGTATTTATTTTAAGAAACAATTAATTTTTAATTGGATATTAATTTAGCAAAATTACCGTCTACCGGTAAACTGAAATATAATATTTTTTGAAAAGGTCCGGCAATTTGGTGAAGTTCTGCTCGCCTAAAACTTAGATTTATTGGTAAATATTTAATTTTTACATTTTTATAGGAATTTACTGCACTTGCAGAATGCCAATTTTCGGATCACAAATAAAATCATTTACGATTTATTTGGGAACAAGAAAAAGTTAACTAAATATTGGCTATTTATTTTTATCAGTTCGATACGAATTTTTAATAAATTTGCTGCGATCCGGTATTAAAGATTTGTACGTTGCAGGTGCCTAGGTGCTGTTTTTTATCTGTCGCTCATATTTTGAATTAATTATTTCAAAATTGTGGTTTATTTTATTTTTCTGTACTTGCATTTGTATATTTTTGTTTCATTATTTTGTTTTTTAACTAGAAAGTTTAAGCTTTAAAAATATTTTCAATGAGATTCATAAATCATTACTTTTGAAAGTAAACTTTAATTTTTGGTAACTAACACATATTTTACTTATTATTTATCGCATAATAAACCATTTAAGATTTAGAATATGCTAGTAGAAACTTGTTCAAATATTTTGCTAATTAATTATAATTTATTTTTCTAAGTAATTTTAATAAATGTTTGCAATTGTCACATTATAATTTGATGAATACATTGTTTGAATATACTTTATTGTATACATTACTATGCTATTGAAAATGCGTTCCACTCCCAGCATCGCAAAGCACAAGCGGTCCCAAAAAAACATCCGACTGTTTGAATTGGATAATTTGCTTAGTTATTTTCTGCTTTAAAAACAATAGAGATTAAACTAAATTACAATTTGAGAGCCTATATGTTTTTTCAGACCAGTGCAATTTTTATTTTATCTTTTGTTGTTGTGATATAAAACAATATTTCATGTTAATAGAATTATAAAAAAATTTTAAAATTTAAAAAATTTAGTTTAAGAAATTTATAGAATTAATATTTATATATTTAATTTTTATTAAATGTTGGGAGCCAGCCCATTATATATTTTATCTCATTTAATCCAATAAACGTAACCCATTGTAGCAGTTCAGACTTGTCTAAGTTTAAAGTAATTATGGCATACATTGCTATTTGATAAGCTTTTATTTCTTTTAGTAAATTAAGTAATTAAATCAATTTCTTTGATTTTTTAAATATTTTGTTTTATATTTCTTAAATTTAATTTCAATTTTAAAATATTATCATTTTGCGACAATGAAATTTTAAGACAAAATCGCACCCATTCATTTTTCCATAATTCAAACATTTTTTTAATATTTTAATTTGTTTGTTGACATTTTTTGATTTGTTTTGTCACTTTTCTCTCTCATTTTTTTGTTATTTTATTTTGCAGTTTTAATTATTTTATAGATTTTTTAACTTTGTTTTTTAATTAAGATTTATCTTCACTTTAAATTTACTTATTTTTTAAATTTGATAATTAATTATCGTTTTAACGGCAGTTTCTGCTATCATTAATTTATTTTTGTTGGATATTACGTTTTATTTTTATAATATTTGTTAAACTAATACTTTTTTATATAATTGTTCGCCTTTTGAAACGTTGGAACAGCATAAAGTACTAAGAGTATATTATTATTCTTTTTAAATTACTGTAGATTTGTAATTAAATCTTTATTTTAATTTATTAAAATATTTGGAATGACTTCGAATGTTTGGAAAATTAGACTCTATAAAAAATTGGAAAAAGGTCAACGAGCTGAATGCTAATTATGCAAAGACAACAATGCGAAAAAAACCACAATTTCAACCAAATATTGGTCATCAAGTGGCCTGTTGTTTCATCTGAAAACCAAACACAAGGACTCCAAATTTTACGAAGAATTTGGGCGCTTGGAATCTTATGCGCAGGGAAAAGGCCCAATCGAAAAGTTTATGAAATGCGTTGAATAAAATTCTAAAAAAAAAATAATCGGAATTTGGGCATTTTATTATGTTATTTAAAATTTTTTGGTATTGCACAAATTTTTGGGTTTAGCCAGACCAAAAAATACCAATACAAAAAAATGACCAATACTGTTGAACCGATTTTTGTGTAAAAATATGAATAAAACAAATAAAGACTCTGCGTGGGCAACAAGGCATCGAATTTA
The DNA here is from genome assembly GCA_018350325.1 of Globodera rostochiensis. Taxonomy (NCBI): domain Eukaryota; kingdom Metazoa; phylum Nematoda; class Chromadorea; order Rhabditida; family Heteroderidae; genus Globodera; species Globodera rostochiensis. Next base: position 3,070,842 of record JAEVLN010000009.1, on the reverse strand, counting down.
TCGCTGTTTGAGCTATTTTGAACAGTTTAAATAATAAAAATATGTCGATGAACTTGCTGAGTTTTTGGGTTATGTTCATGCTGGGAAATCCATGAAAGTCATTTTATTTTAGCTAATGCTAGACAATACTATAATAAAATAATATCTAATTTATCTTTATTTATGTAAAAGCTAAGAGGTTTATATTTTAAAGAAATTTTGGAACAATCAAATGTTTAAAAATTCCAAACATTTTTTACCGACGTCGACTTTCGACTTAAGAAATTATCTGCCCTGCATTTATCGTAAATGAATAGGTAATAGTTTTGATTTGTATTGTCGCAAGGACCCTTATTTCAGAATGACATCGCGGACGTGGATATTAATTAATTGTAACTGCGCGAAAATATAATAACCCACCGTTTTTAGATGAAAAGCAAAATTTTTATTCTTAATATTATTTTTGCTCATTTTTTTCTAAAAAAACACTTAAAGCTGACGCCAAAAATTAAGTACACATTGAGCATTCCAGAAAAGATTTTGAGCCTTTACTCGAGAAGGAAGGCATACGCATTGACTATGATTGTAAATTTTTAACAAAATCCAAAATCAATTTTTTAATCAAATTATAGCAAAATTAATATAGTTGCACTTTAATCAAAAAATTTAATTTGTAAATATACAAAGTTAATAAATTAGCCATCTGGTTCTCGCTGAGAAAAATAATAAATTAGTATCTGTTAACTTAATCTGAGTTTTTTAATTAACTTTAATTTTACTTAAATTAATTTAATTTTGCTTAACCGGAATTTGTTATGCCTTTTACTTTATCTTATGATTAATATTTTATGTTTCGTTTGAAAATATAATTTTCCAATTTTTTATACAATTTAATAAGCAATATTTAAAATGTTTTTAATAACGAATTTATTTGTTATTTGATAAGAATAATTAGGATTATTAGTAAAGTACACGCATTTACACTCCTCGCGTCATGCATTGATATTTCACAGGTTCTTAGTTGGCACATTTAAAGTTTTATGTGTTAAAATATATTTTAATTTTGAAAAATTTCCTGTATAATATGGCTTTTTCTAAAACTATGCTGCACCACTAAGACAAGCATCATTGTTTGTGTCAGAGGCACCGTCCTCCCGTCGAATTCTTAATAAATCATTGTTTAATTTCAAAATAATTGATTCTTATAAAACGAGTTGATTCAATTTACACTGTTTTACTGAAAAATTAATAGATATGATTATATAATGTCAATTGCTTCTTAATGAACGAACATAGGCTAACCTTCCACTACAAATTAATTGGTTGCTGCTTCTAACTTTGCTTCTTATTTTATATTCCAAGATTGCAGTCAGTAGTTATATTTTCATTTCTTGAATAAATATTAAATATTAATCCATTATCTGTCAACTTAATTCAGGGTGATGTTTATCGCTTTTCCGTATAAAGATTTTATTGTTTCGCCTCCTTGTTTTTTACTTTTTTTGAAAATTTGTTCAATCTTCTAAAAGCAATCGAAGCATTGCATTTAATATTCATTTTAATAATGTGCGAGGCAAACAGTTTAGTATTTAATTATAATAATTCCAATAATTGTTTAGTGTTTGTTAAAATATTATTTATGTTAAATAGTTTAAACTTTATTTTAATTTTTGTTACGAATAACAATGAATTGCACAATCTTCAACAAAAAAATTATTTGTAATCCCCAATCTCTTACGCGTATTCGTTGGATTTAGGCCTCGGTTATATCTTTCATTATTTTTTAAAAATTACAACATTAAATAATTACATCATTGTAATTTATGATATTATTTAAAAAAACAAATATCTAAAAATTAAATAACGGAAATTCAACTCCTATTATTGCAATAAAATAAAAGATCTTATCAAAATTATTCGGACATTCAATGAGAACAAAAAGAGTTCTTCACGACCTGTTTATTGAATTCAACATTAATGGTGTATAATGTAAAATAATGATTTATCTTAACTCAAATTAATTTAATTGGGTGTTTCAGAACTCTGAAACGGCCTAATTTAATTGCGCAATGTTAATCGACGTAACAAATAATCGAATGTTATAATCATCCATTCAATTAAACTAAAAAAAACGTTTCAAAAATATATTAAATAAACATCAGTATATGAATAAGTTTTAAAAGTAAAAAAAAGGATTAGATGGTAAAAAAGTCAGTTCAAAGCCATCCACCTCATGGATAAATCTCTTATGGCTGCGCTGAAACGATTTATGAGTGTGGCGACAATTCATTGTTTGCTTTCAACCCTTTTTATCTAATTAGAAATTTTTGTCATAATATTAATCTAATTAAAAGGTGACTTAAAAGTATACTAAACAACGTTTATTTTCATTTTAATATAACTTAAATTATATATCCAGTGTTCATATCTTATTAATTTAATAATTAAAAACTAATTGAATGCTAAAATTTGTTCACGGTTAAGCAAAAGTACATGCTTAATAATGGAATGATCTAAACATTGCCCATAACTACAAATAAAAATTATATTAAAAAAATTATGAATAATTAAAACGATAAAAATGTTACTAAAAATAATAAATGATGAATATAAAAATATTAAAAAGAAATCTTAAAAATTTAAACAATCTGAGTGAAAAAAAAGTAAAAAGAGGATTTGCTAGGTGATTGTCTATTTTTTTTTATCTCCTTTTTTTTTAATAAAAAACACAAAAAATAACATAAACTATTAAAACTAATGAAGCAAAAATTGAAACCATCATCAACATTTAAAAAAGTCATTTTATTTAAAGGAACTTAAAATCACATCACTTAATTAAACCAATTAGTGCGCGGGAAGTGCTCAAATGTAAAGTTTTATATTTTTATTTCAATGAAATGATTTATTCAGAACCCTGTTGTTAAAAATACAGTACTTTCGATTTATTAAAATATAATATTTTATAAGGGTCCTAATATAATAGAAAATCCAAAAAATTTAATGCATTTTTAAATTAGGCTTCATAAAATATTGTATTTATGATTAAAGTGCCTTTGCGGTTCATTCGTTATAAACAAAAAAATAAATTTCACATCAATAAAAGTTGCTTGTGCTTGTTACAAAAGAAAGAAGGGTTTTATAAACTAAAAAAACTATTTAAATTAAAAATAAATATAAGATTGCTAAACAAAGCACTCAAAAAGGTTTCATCGACTTGATGAATAAATAGATGCGAGATAATTTAGAAGTAACATTTTATAATCCCGTATTTACAGTTATCTTGTTAAAATAAATAATTTAAATAAATAACTTTATTTTAAGTCAAATTATTAAATTATATAAAATATACATCTACAACCTTGATAATTAAAATTACTAACGAAATCATTTTATTTAAAAAATAAACTTATTTATATTTTATTGCCATAATTAATATGTATATTTTCTGATGAAGATTTATTTTTAAATCTATTTTCACACTTTAAAATTTTATAAATATTTTATATTGTATTTTTTAAATTAAAATTTAAAGCATGAAAGATTTAAATTTTTGTCAGCTCTGCTCTGGTTTTTATTTATATTACTTTTATAATACTAATGTTTTTCATTTATCAGTTGTTTAAAGAATTTTATCCAAACATCAACATCTCAGCTGCCTTTCCGCCTAGCTTTACGGCGATCTCGGCCTCGATGGAATACCGTTTTTCTTTAGAATATGTTAAAATCGAAAAACGAACATATTTCTTGAGTTAATGCTTAAATTAAAAAATAAAAAAATCATTTGATTTCATCAAAAGGAATGAATGTTAAATTAATTATTTTTTTCAAATATGATTTCAAAACATTTAAATTAAAGCCAGTTATTTAAAAGAGTATTAAACCCATAAACACAAGTGCATAAAATATGATATTAAAGATTACAAGTTGAAGATGTAAAGAACGAAAAAATAATTCAACTAAATATTCTAATTTATTTATTTGTCTGGAGATATATTATTACAATCTGTAATCTTTTTGTTTTCATTATTTCTGTTTACAATTGATAATTTTATAAATTAATTTGAACGTTTAAATTGAGTTCTAACGCAAAAAAAATAAAATAATTTTATTAATGGATATTTATGGGCAAAAATCAAAATTTATCTGCTCTAAACGATGTAAGCAACTTTAAATATTAAATTGACAACCAGCTTAAGCCATTTTAATACAAAAAAAATTAATCAAATATTTTAGTAGAATATAAGAGAAAAATTTTAATTTTTTATAGTTTTCTTAAATTTGTTCTTGAAGTTAGAGAAAGATTTTCCAAGGTAAATATTTTAAAATCCTTGCCACGAGCTTAAATAAACAAAACAAATATTATTTATTTATTTATTTAAAAAACTGTAATTTTTAAAAATTTAAAAACAACCAAATTAAATTCAATAAACAATTAAAAACAGCGATTGCTTGCTGCTACAAAGGAAGGAGCAAAAGCACAGAGATGCAATTGAGCTGATGGCGTTTACGACACTCGATGGATTGCATTTTATATTTTAGATATAATGCTATTATTTATAAAAGGTACCTTTAATATATTTAAAAAATAAATATGTAGCAAATAATAATATTTTCAATAAATGATAGCTCAAGAGCTGTTGTTATTACATTAATTTAATATTATTTCTGGCCTGAAAAGGCCGGCTACACGTGATAGAACATTAATTCCTACCACAATCAATTCTCCAACTTCTATTAATGAGGTATTTTAATAAAATGTAAATTTTGAGACTCGAGCCCTGAGCTACTATAAAACAAATAACTAATAAACATAAAATGCTTAATAATTCAAATATATCTTGACTTTTAATATAAATATGTGGCAACAAAAATTTGAGAAGCATATATAAAAAATAAATAAATGCAATTTATCTATTGTTTTAAAATATTTATGCTACGAGCTAAAATATTACGGCTGACCAATGTGGGTGCAATCGAGCGCCTGAGTTTGATTTTTTTTTTATCTTTTTCATTTGAATTTTATGGCTGCTTCTTCCTTCAGGCCTAATTTTATGCCTTATATGTAGGGCGGCGATTTATATGGAAATCCATATTTTTTTTGCGCACTCGGAACAGCGTATAAATGCCAGAAATGGTGTTTTTAGCTTTGGTTGGAGCTTCTAGAGCCCATTTTATAATCCATATTTTCCATATTTTTCCATATTTCGTGATTTTTATCCATATTTCGCCATTTTTCAAAAATTCCTTAACAAAAATGCAATAAAAACAAAAAATACACCCCTAAGGATCGACTTTTTCAAAATTTTCAAAAATACACCCCTGAGAATCGACGTTTTCAAAATTTTCAAAAAATGCACCCCTAAAAATTGACTTTTTCGTGACTAAAAATTCAGCCACCAAAAAATGAAAATTTTGAAATTCTGATTATTTTCAAAAAATTTTTCTGAAATGCCTTTAATTTACATATAAAAATTTTAATTTCTCTTATTACTTCAATTAGGAAAATCTTGCCCATTTTTTGCTATACATGAAAAAAATTTTTATCCATATTTCGTCCATATTTTGCAATTTTTGTCCAATTTGGCCCATATTTTACGATTTTTCATCCATATTTTATGCCCATATTTCGAGATTTTTTATCCATATAAATCGCCGCCCTACTTATATGCATGACTAATTGAAGCGCTCGTTCTGCTTCAATCCAGTTTCTGTTTATTAAGAAATTGCCCTTTTAATATAAAAATTTATTGCTGTTTTATTTTTTTAAAAATAAAAAAAAACTGCAATTAAAGGTATTATGTTTAAGCAAATTACTTCTCTTATATAAAGTAACTTTTAAAAACTTCTTTATATTATTTAATAATGTGGTAAAGCAGTTTTCCCTACCAGTAAGACATAATATATTTTGGAAATGAAATTATTTAAAAATATGCTTTTTTTAAATTTATTGCTGCTTTAACTTTTTTGAATTTTATTTCACAGTTTCATTTTCAGACTATTTGCTTGTTATTTTAAACAATATTTTTTTATTTGAATTGCCATACAAATTTGAATTTCTAGATAATTTTTTTATTTGTTTTTTGTAATATTTAATTTGAAAAATTTATTCTTCATGCAATCATTGCATATTAAGTTTCTGTTGATTTTTGGACTTAGATCATAACAAATTATGCTCTTATCGATGCGCTAAATAGGAATAGGGTGAGTTTTCATACAAGGCCCCGTTCTAAGTTTGTTTTGCCGACGGCTACAAAAAATGATTGCACTGCAATTTACACATCTCAACGCGTCATAGGAGAATTTATTTTTTGTTCATTATAATTATAATTTGTGTATGTTGGTAAATTGCTATTTGAAAACGATTTTTTTAAAGATTTATGACTTAAAGTTCGACTTTTTTAGCTTTTATGAAAATAAAATAATTCTGAAGATATTGCCTATATTAAATAATTCTATGTCAATAAAAAAGCATAAAAATAATATTTGCCTATAAAAATAATAGACAATTTAACAAATATAAAGTAAAAACTCAACTTACAACTAGATAGAAATATCAAATAAATTAAGTTTTTTACGCGAATAAGTGATACTGAATTCTCAAAAAATTGTTATTTTCTATTTATTATATTAATCTTCAAATATTTGATTTTTATCCCGACTTCAAGATGGGTGCCAACTTAGTAAAGATTAAACGCGAGTTTTACTCATTATTTATTACTTATTCGATAATAAAGAATCTTGGGTTTTTATGAATACAGTTTTTAAATAAATAATTAAAATGTTGGGATTCTTAAATTATGCATTAATTAATTCAAAATCCTTGCTTTATTGGTTAACATTTTATTTTTAATATTATTGTTTTAATCAGTTTTAAGATTTTTAATATGGCTGCCCCCATGTAATACGTTTTACCGATGTTTTTGCACAATTTTAATAAATACTTGAATTTTTTAATACTCATTGATTAAAAACGTGTCTTTAGTAGGTGAGAGAAAGAATTATAAAAACTTAATCTTTTAAGCTTTTTTGTAATATTGATTTCTTAAATAAGTAAATTAAGATTTTGCAGCCCTATAAAAATTCGAAATAGTTTATTTAATAATGAATTTTATACAAATTCCACATTATAAAATAGATTCAATTAATTAATATAACTTTCTCCATAGCGAGTTCATAAATAAAATTAAGACTTAATGGATTATCTATGTTTAAAATAATTGTTTTACGTCAGTTGAAAAAGCAATTTAGCCATTTGAGCGCCGCTATTTTACCCTTACTTTCTATGCGAATGTATTTTTTTTTTTGAAAAATAAAAGTTTTCCTTAAAAAAGGATGAATTATTTTTTTAAAACAGGCAGAAATCAATATTTTGGGTGCACCATTTAATTTTTGGTCAAAAATTCCAAAATATGACAGAAGTTAAAGATTTGAGCATTGCTTAAAAACGAAAATAAAAACTGGATAAAATATCAAGGGCACAAAACATATAGTATAATTAGTTTTCATTTATATTTACGCTGTTTTGCACTTTCAGAAAAGTATTCTATGTTTAGTTATTGTTTTACTTTTTAAAGAAATTTTGAAATTTAATTATTTAAATATTCAACAAATAGACTCAATGTACATATTTTATCAAATACATTTAATCTATACATACGACAATAAACTGTTAATTGTAGTGCTTGATATATTTGTATAAAAAAATGTATCCTTATACGTTTACGATTGTAAAATTGTTTAATTTTAACCTAATAAAAAACTGAAAAAATAATATTATTCTAAATTTCTGACTTTGAATTAACAGAAAAATGATAACTTAAAAACATACTTTATTAACGTCCATAAAATTAAATTCTCACATTCGGAGGGCCTTCTCAACTAAAGTTGCCGAATACACGATCGTGAGATACAGTAAATATAATTGTTAAGAAAAATTGTTGGTGATTTATATTAAAGTTAACGCAATGCGCAACGGCGTGGACAATCAGATAGATGAACAGCCCAGAAAGAAAGCCATGAAGAGACATGGGAGAATAATTAAATCGGCCAAATTCTTAATGCGGTTATAAACTTACTAGAGTAAATGTAGAATAAATAATTTTATTTCAAAACTTCAGAAAAATAACCACCTAAATTTAATTGCCCAATTGTTAAGCTGGGTAGCAAGAAAGCAACAAGATAATATTATAAAAACAGTTAAATCAAAAATATTAAAACGTAAACAAAATAAAATTATAAAATACCTGTAATTAAATCTAAGTAAATAAAAAATAGCACAACTATAACGCTTTTTAAAAACCATTTTAATCGTTTGGAGGAAATACTAGATGACTCGAGCCAAGATTGATATAAAAGAGTTTTATATTGATTTTGTTTTCGAAAACCAAAAATAATAAACAATAAATAACACAATGAATAATATAGTTAACAATAAACATAATTCGAATTTAGCCCGAAATGCGTATTGGCCGACAAACTTGCTTGGTAAGCAATTTACATCGCATGGACATTTATTATTTTATAATTTTGTAAAAGTGACGTTCTATAGGTGTAAGTACTTTGTAAAAATTTCCAAGCGTACTTATAAAAACTTTTAAAAAAATCTTTTATGTGAGTTTATGCAAATTATTAAACTATAAGTTTTAATATTATTATGTAATTAATTGCAAAAATTATTTTCTTTATTTAAAAGAAAGTTTTATTTTAGAAGATATTAATGTGATCGTTCATTGCTTACAATTCTATAAAAAATATTACTTAAACTTATTTTAATAATTTGTCTTTACCGGAAGTCAAACAAACTATTTAGCGGAAGCTATGTTTGGTCAATTTTTTGTTTTTATTTTAGGATTGAATCATACAATTTAAATGATTAGTTTTTTTCTTAGAATTTTTGTATTATCATATACAATTTTTATTTGTAATTTGCATTTATTGTTTGCAAAATTTAAAAGTGTAAAATGAAAAATGTATCCAGTGAAGTTATTCGAACCAATTTTATCTAACTTGTATATATCTCAAAAGCCTTTTATCATAATGATAAGTTAAATAAAGTGAGCTTAACCATAATTTTTTTAGCAGAATATTTTGATTTAAAAAGAAATACTTAAAGCTAGTATTTTATAAAGATTAATAAAGTGATGTGCTCAGTGTAAATATGATAATAGATTAAATTTTATATAATACAAAAAAATTAAAGCTACTCGGAAAAAATATATTTAGATGACGAAGTACTAACAGCGCAAAATTCTTGCAATTTATTCATCATTCTCAATTTTCCCTAATTAAACTTATAAAGTTACTAAAAAATAAAGTAAAAATTAACGAGAAAGAAAATTAACGATAATTATAATGTTGCTTAATAATAAATCAATTATAAACTTTTGAATTAATTTTTGTTTGTATTTACCATATAAAGCAATTGGTTATATTTCACTTCTACAATATTTTGTGAAAAACAATTTCAAATTGCGTGTAAAAGTTTAATTATAAATGTTTAGATGAATTACCATAAGGCAGTAAATAACACATAGCATACTTTTAATAAATGCAAAACATAAAAAAATTAAAAGACAATAAACTAGAAGCCTGAGAAGAATATTTAATTAGGTTTCGACCAAATTAGCTCAAAAAGATTTAATAAACTTTGAGAGAAAATTCATGAAAAAAGTAAAATAAAGTAAAAATTGACTATTTATTTCAATTAACTATTTTCAAAAACAATTTAACCTTTTATTAAGGATTTAAATATTTTAATAAATGCACTAAAAAAATAATATTTTGCTAACATACATAAAGAAAAAATACGGATATTGAAATAAAATCCAATTTCGAATAAACTAATAATTTATATAAATTAAATGTTGTCATAAACAGAATTAAAAACTAAAGATAAATAAAGGATTATTGATAAATCTAATGATCTATTTGGTAATTTATTTCTTCTGCAATTGAAATTTTTTTCATACATTCCAAATGCTAAGTTACAATCTGTCACAGCAACCACCCGACTACGCCAAAATTAAATTTTGTGGAATATCTATTTAATAAAAGGAAGGCTGCTCTATGCAAAATTTTGCCATAACTTAAAAAATTTCTCAATCTAGCCCATTCGCCAGCGCTGATTTCCGGGCTTAACAGTAAACGGTCCAAGAAATACTTGCTTTGGCCAATGCTGTGATGGTCATCTTCCGTCGGCCGTTCAATCGCCACCAATACAAGGCTTTAAAGTAATATTTTTGAAGTTGTGCGTAATTCGTCTAAGGAAAGTGTTTGCTCGCTAATTTATTTATTTTGTATCTCTCAATAAACTACATTAGCCGACACACCTTTTTGATGATATAGTATTAAATGCGATCCAAATCTATAAAAAAATGAATCAAAAGCAAGTAAATAAAAAAATCAACTTCATTAATTAATCTCTTTGACAAATTCTATTATTTGATTTGGATACGCTATGGAAAATAATTCTTTTCTTAAAAGTTAACAGGAATATTAAATAAAAATCAATAAATTATTGTTAATATATTAAAAAAAATTTAATATAATACGTTTATATGTTTCTAATTTATATATTTCTAAAAAGTGATTACAACAAAATTAAAAATTTACCAATCTAAAAATTAAATTATCATGATAAATAAATATATATATGTAAAGAATTATAATTTATTCCTAAACTCGACCCATAATTGGAAGCACCGCTTCAAGATAGAGGCTTCTGAAATTGTGAATTCGACAGAATCTATTTCGTTTTAACATCGAGTTTGTTTTATTTTTTTTTTAGAAAGACTATAAGAAAAATATAAAAAAAGGTTGGTAATTTAATTCACACCTTCCTAAATAAAGTTGCCGTGTAAAATTTACGTTTAATTTTTTATAAATAATTAATTAAGTCAAAAACCTTTACAAAATTAAAAACAATTTAACAACAATACAAAAATATGCAAATTGAAACAAAAAATTAAAATAAAACGACGATTTACCTTGAAATATGTAAAATTAATTGCTAACCATTAAAAATGTTATCATTTTAAAATAAAACGATAAATAAGCTTTAAATACAGATATATTTAGCTCCTGAACCGAGTAATTGGATTAAAAAAATGCGACAATAAATTTTTTTTTTGGTATAAAAACTTATAAATACATAAGGATTAACATTTTATAAAAAAGTACATATTATCCATTTTTTGGATTACCAATTGCGCAATGCCTTCTGTCGCCTACCTTCTGTTTTCCTATCATACACATTCTTCGAGAGTGACTTACCCCCGATGTCATAAACAAACAACTAAAATTTACAAAACAAACTTTTTTAAATGTAATAGAATTAACCCAATGAAACCAGCCTTATAAAAACGCCGCCGAATGAGGGGCCGCGTGCTATCCATATATGATCAGCAGAAATGTAATTAATATAAAACAATAATTAATTTTTACTTTTATTTATTAATGCAGATAAAATTATAAATGTAAAATTAATGCCGGTTATGTGTTCAATAATTGTCTTAAGCCAAAAGTTGATAAAAGACCAAACTCAAATAATTCTCATACAAATATTAGACAACCAAATTTATTAGTGTCAGTTTTAAAAGGAAGTTGTGATAAAAAATACTAAAATATAAAACTAACTAAAAAGTTCTAACTTAAATAAATTACATATAAAGAAAACGCTATAATAAAAATTTAGAGAGCTAAAATAATGATAGAGTCTGCTGCTCGCTAGAAACCAAAGAATCCACCCAATAAAGATGGGTTAATTGCAAAAACAAAAATGCAAAATAAAAACTAGAGGAAAATTTTAAGCCGGTCAAACAGTTGTGCATTCCACATTTATAAAGAAGTATAACACTTTGAATCAAATGAATCTAAATTAAAAAACAGAAACATTAAAATTATATGCACCCAATTAAAAATAAAATTTTCAACAATGGTCTGCTGTGTATGTGGTGGAGGTGATCATCAATATGTCAGAGCCTCAGTGTTTGGCTCGAGTGGCGTATTTTAATGCAAAACGCTTTAAAATCAAAAAATATGAAAAAAATAAAAAACATCGCTAAAAATTAAATTTGAATAAAAATACAAAATTTTTGGCTTGATAAAAACCAAAAGAATAGCTGCTTTGAAGAGAAAAACAAAAGCGGCCAAGAAAATCGCGTGCACAGAAAATTAATTGGAATAGTTCTATGTGACGCAACTATTTATGCAACCTAAATAATCCCTTATAGATTTCAAAATACAAACAATTGACTTAAAAAATATATAAGGGCGTCATCGATAAGATGAGCAACACGTCTATCCCGATTCGTGGCAGAACTTCTATTTTGGTGACAAACAATAAAACAATCTTGCAAAATGAATTACATATATTTAAAATCAAAATACATGAAATAGAATGTTTTTTTGAATTGCTGATTTTTGAATTGCAGAATTCAAAAAAAATTTTACAATAACTAAAAATAAAATTATACTCCCGAAAAATTTTAATTAAACCGGATCAGTTAAATACGGAAAAGGAAGGACACGTGCAGCCGTGTCAATACAAATTAAATATTGCTAAAAACCCAGAATAACAATTTAAATACTTGGAAATTGTTGCATTTTAATTTTTTGCATAAATCGAAATTTAAATAAGTAAACCCGTACGCCATAAATTTCCATTAAACAAAAATATTTTGCGCTTGCATGAAACTCAAAAAGAAAATATGTTTAAATGATAATTCCTATGTTTAAAACAATTACCTAAATGAAACTTTTGTTTAATTTGCATTAAATAAATGGATTCGATTAATTTTTACAACAAAGTTAAATACAAAATCATTGAATTTTCGGAAGTTGATACACTATTATTACTTTTCTGAATTTGATACTTGTGTTTAAGTCTTCTTATTACTTAATTCTTGTACTTTTTTAGTCGGCTTTCATTCGAAAATTCAGTTAAACAATTAAATATTTAAATGGATGTTAAATAATAAAGTTAACAATATTGCTTTTTAATTTTTAAAATTAATGATATTGATTATTTTGTTACTAACGTTAATTGCATATAAAAAAGTACGATGTGTTTGATTGATATGTTTTAAATTTTATGTAAGTAGCCTTTGATTTTGCAAAATAAAATTTATAAATTATCTCAAATTTTTTGCTGTCAATTTCTGGCAGTTCTTTGGGACAAGAATTACTGTGCTTGTTAAGGCGAAATTTAGTTTTTTTATTTTATCTAGCATATGTCATAGATATTTTTTTCGACAATTTGCGTATCTGAATTTTAATTATTTGTGCAATTTATTTTCTGTATTTGTTGATTATTTTCTTTTGAATATTATCAAATTTGGTTTTTAAATGAAAATAACATGCCAATAAAATTTAACATATTTTTTTAGTTTTTGCATGTCTTTTAATAAATGCTGCATCGCCTTCTTCGCCATAGAGGCTAGCTACTTCGTCGTAGTCGGCGTCGGCGCCCTCGAATTACGAATTATATTTTATTTAAATAAAATTAAATCCATTCAAGACCAACAGCTAAAATGAGATCTTGTCAAAGCTTATTTATTTATTGCTAATGTTTAAATAAATTTTGTTTTTATATTCTGGCTTATTATGACATTTTCTTGATTAAATAGAATCTCTTCATTGATACGATTTGAAAAAGGTAGAAACCAATAATATTTATGTATTAAATTAAAGAATTGAATAAAGATACATAAAATAATGTAATAAAAAAAATTGTAAATATTTCAGATTAACATATAAATGATATTTTGTTTAACTGTTAATTATTAATAACAAAAATGTGCATGCGACAACCATCACTATGTTTTTTTAGTATGCTCTCTTTTACTTACAAAATAATAAGAAATTTTTAATCAGATTATAATTTAATAATAATTTCATAAATTACACTAACGAGATTGATACATTATATATGAATACTCACAAAAATCACTCGGTTAACATTTCATTGAATGAAGAACTGTGAGACCAAAAGTATATTCTTATTGATGAAATTATTTATGTTAATCTATATTTAACTTTTAAAAATTATATTATTGCATTAATACAACTAAACCATCAATTAATTCTTTTTGTGATTAAAACCAACCAAATACAACAATTATTTTTACTTAAAAAATGCAAACGCAATTGAATTATAAAATTAGTTTAAATTTCATCCCGGGCTTCATGCCCATCTTTCATATAAATAATTCAAAAGAAATTAAGTTTAATTTCTAATGCATTATTGTAATTAGCTTATACCGTAGAATCGTTTAGCCTCATTAAAGGCGTTCTGCCCCCGTAAATGTGTTGATCGTAACAATATTGAGTTGGCCTTCACTTTGCATTTGTCATCCACTTATTTTTATTTGCATGTTGTTATTGCTTATAAATGATTAGTTTGTTAAACCGTAAGTTAATTGTATAAAATAAGAACAAGAATTAATTTAAGCAAATAAAATTTAATGAACTTTAATTTCTAACTCTTTAGGTTATTAAAAATATTAGCATTTTGACTATTTGAAACCAGGATTGAAACTTTAAATACTTTGATATTTCTGGCTACTTTTTTATAATATTGATTATCACTTCGTGTCGGGGTTTTAAAACTTTTTTATATATATTCATATCTTTATTAATTTAGGGTTACATATTTTCAAATATTGTTTTTTGATTGATTTGTTTAAAATCGTAATTATGAGTACATTTATTTAATAATGAACTTGAAGTTTAATTGCTGCGTAAATGCGTGCTGGGTCGTTTCGTAAATTCCGCCACTATGGGCGTTTCGTAAATCCGCCATTTTGGGGCGTTTCGTAAATCCGCCACTATGGGCGTTTCGTAAATCCGCCAGGTCGTTTCGTAAATCCGCCATTATGGGCGTTTCGTAAATCCGCCACTATGGGCGTTTCGTAAATCCGCCACTACGTTTATTTTTTCCTGAAATGCGCTCCGAACAAACTTCAAATTAAGTAATTTAAATGCTTTTATTAGATCACAGTGACATAAAAGTTGTTTGTTTAATGTTGCCAATTTGTTAAATTTATATTTTTTGTTTTATTCTAAAAACCTGCATATTATTCTAGTAATTTTAATTAAATTTTATCTTATATTAACAGTTGTGAAATGTGAAAAATAATTAAATTATATTATTTGTCATGTTTTGTTTGTGTGTTGCCATCTTAATGAGTTATGTTAACTTTATAGCGTTAATCAGTATTAAATGTGTTTTACTGTAACTAAAAATTTATTTAAAATGTCTCTTTATGATTTGAAATTTCAGACAAACCTTGGCAAACTTTATTTCTTATATTTAATTATAATATATGTTTTCCTACGATTTAAATTTGAATAACAAAAAATTTTACTATATTCTGTTTGTATTTTATAATTCTCAACAAACTTGATTTTAAACATATATTTTCATATCCAGCGATTGTTCTTTTTTCAAATAATTTATTATAGCAAAGGCAATGTTTTATTACAAATAAAATGTTTTAATTTTTTTTAAATTGTTTTTTTATCGTTTTCCGACTGATAATGATAATAATAGACTCCAATCATTACGTGAGCAAGTTTAATTTTATATTAAATTACACTAAAATAATAACTTAAAAAACTTCTGATTTATACCCAGGCAGCCGAGCCAGATGGGGAATTGTCATATATCTATTTTGAGTAATATTTCAATTTTGCCAAACGCGCTGAACGCAATAAATTAAACCAAAAACAACTATATAAAATCAAAAAATGACAAAAGATACTGTCCCCGAAAACCGTACAGCAAGGGAGAGCAGTTCTGTGCGGACATTGCTGAGCCGGTAAGACTATTTTAAAAGAATGCTTTTAAGAAAAAATATTACCAGTTTGAACAAATTTTTGTCCGCAAGCGTAAAAAAAATTGCAAACAAATAATAAAAAATTCGAAACACGATTCATATTGTTTTTAACGAATAGGAACGAACGGACGACCATTTTATTTAAAGACTAAAAATAATATTAAAAAATTACGATAAGCATTAAATTTCGGACTTAAAAAAATGGAATATATAATTAAAATACAATAGAAAATATTTACCAAAAATTTATATAAAGACTCTGTAGCCGATCATCAAACCACAAACCAATTTACGATGTATTTTGTATCTCACACTCCGACAATGTTAAATATACTAAATGTTTAAATTATTGTATTAAAATTTTGTGTAATTTTGGAAAAAAACTTCATCTCACTCAAAAAACATAACAAATCCCAACTTTTTTTGCGGGATATAATCAGAATTTGACTGCAATATTCATAATTGAAAAAGAAACAGCAAAAATAAGCAAAAGCAAAGAATTCAAATATCATACAATGTAGAAATTAATAGAAAACAATATTTTGTTGTAATAAAATTATATTTTGTTACTTAAAATGAAATAGCTAAATATTACCAAAATCATAAAAAACATAATAATTCGTTATTTATCTAAAGGGAAACAGCTAAAAAATTATTTAAATAATGTATTATTTGGAACAGTCGTCGCGCCGTTGTATTTATAAACAACATGCCCTCAATTTTAACGTAAAGTTGATGCGACCAAAATGTAATAAAATCTTTAAAGTATCATAAATATATAAGCTATTGCTTTTTAAATTACTTATTAACAACCCTTAATATTTGCTATCTTAATTCATGATTTGTAATTTGATTTTGTTTAAATTTAAATTGAAATAAACGCTAATAAGAATAAATTTTGATTGACATCGTAAGAAAATTTTACATGACTTATTGGGCACAATTGGCAAAATGAGATGAGAGTCACAAACAATACTCCAAACCTATTGTTTGATTAAAATAACAATTTTATTCAGTTATTAATGGAGTTTTTGTTTAGAGTTGACTGGTGAACCTCTACATTCCTTCTTTGGGCATTACCAAAAGAGCTTTGCCATTTGCCGTATGACAATTTTTCTGTATTTGAACTTATCCCTAAGCATTTTTCAGTAATTACTAATTACAGCTTATGTAGTGATTGATCATATTCTTTTCAAACTATAATAATGTCAAAAACTTTTTTACAAATTCATTTATTAATATGTAAGTCTAATTTAGCATATTAAATTAAACTTTATTAATTGACTTGTATGAGTTATACGTATATTCCAGATGAAGACAGCATTTGTTATTGTTTAGATTTTTCTTTGGGAAATTTTCATTAGAAGTAATTTATCAGAAACAATGCCAGATGATGATAATAAATTAAATTGAATAGATTATTAATATATTTTGTCATATTCGCTTTGGTCCACTCTTATGTTGAAATCAGATTCAAATAAAACAAATTGTTTTTTAATTGACTTGATTGCAAAATAATTGGTATGACAAACGTTACTATAGCGCGCTCCATATAAAAAATTTTTCATAAGCCAGATTGTTTAATATTTTGCAATTTAAACAAACATTCAAGAGTATTGTTTCATAGATTTATTTAAATTTTAATAAATATTTCTTTTATTATTATTTATTATAAATAATTAAATCAAAGTCACTTTTAATACGTAAATTTATTTCATTGTGAAACAAACTTTAAATTAACTTCGATTTATTTATAAATTATTTTTTAAAAGTTTTTTTTATTTGTTAAATATAAAGGTTTCACTCGCAGTAAACCTATACGTTGATTTCTTTTGGAAATTTACTGTTGAAAACTTTTTAAATAATTTGTGTGTTATTATTAAATCATCATAACTTTTCCTTAATATTTAAACGTTTAATACGTAATATTTAATAATTTTAGTTTCAATTTTTGTTTCGTTTCGTTAATAATGCTGCCGTCCAATGACTCCGGCGGGCGCCGCTGTGGCAGGCACACAAGGATATTAAAATCATATAGTTTTATCTTAATTACTTTGCCTTTCGGGATTGACCAGCTTCTCCAAGCTGATTTCAGACTTTATTGCACCAATTTACGAGTATTTTTATACTCTAAATCGTTTTAACAAAAACTTGTTTTTATTTTTTGTTAAGAAAAAACAAATCAATGCAAAATTTTTTTATAACAATCTTGGCTTGAGTCATCTAGTATTTCCTCAAACGATTAAAATGGTTTTTAAATAGCGTTATAGTTGTGCTATTTTTTGATTTACTTATATTTGATTACAGGTATTTAATAATTTTATCATTTTACTTAAATGAAACAATAATGTTGCTGAGGTTGCATTTTAGCAGAACCATTAATTTTTTTATTTACATTTTTTAATTATTATCCACCTAATAGTTGAATTAATTGAAAGATGACAAAAATCATTTTTTTTATCTTTTTGAATTTTTTTTATTCGATCATAATTAATATTCTTTTTCTTGTGTAATTGCGTTTTTTCCCTATCTCGATGTTGGTCGTATTGTGATTCTTTTTCGTCCACTAATGAAAGGAGCTCATCCTCCACGCCTTTTCGTAAATTAATAATTTACCGTCCCACTAAATTCGACTGCCGTTTTAAATTACTATTTTGTTTTTAATTGTTTATAATGGGTTTAATTTGAATTTATAAATGAATCAAACTTATTGAAAGCAGCTCACCATAGATAAATAAATGTTTTGCCTCTTTAAGTATTCATACATTTATATTATTTTTATTTACAATTTAAATTAATTAAGATACGCTTCGAGCTTTTATAATTGTTCTGATTGTATTGCGAACTGATTATAAATTTTAATTCGTAATAATTTTACTTACAAATTAGTACTATCTGTTTTAGTAATTTGTGTATTTGCAATATTCCAAAAAATGTTCATCTTTTTAGATGTTTCAATAAACATTAAACGATTTATACATCGCCATTTTCAACAAGTTTTATTTCATCAGCAAAAAATTCAACAGCTGATGTCTAGCCCTCAATTCTAAGCTGTTCCTGTTGTCGTAGGGTCTATCCAGTTTAACCGTTTAGCCAAATACGAAATCCTCTAATTGTATTTCCTTTTAGTACTAAAAATTTTTAAATAATATTATTCTAAAAATATTTGAAATGTTACTATTTTTCTGCATTTTTTTTTTGATTTTGTTTTTGCACAATTAAAAAAACTTGTTTATTGGTTATGAAATGATTAATATTTTTTTACGTTTTCATGATGCTTCTATTTTTTCGTCTTTTTTCTATCCTTATTTTATTCGGATTTGTTTTTAGATGATTTTAATAGGATAACTATTAAATTAAGCATTTTTGATAATACCTTTTTAAGTTATTTTTTCGTGAAGTATTGTCAAAAAGAAAACTCGTTATGTTGACAAATTCCGAATAAAAATTATGTAACTTTAGAAAACTT